>NCKU01003580.1:0-14676 GCA_003675995.1 Dinothrombium tinctorium | reverse complement strand
CCATTGTGAAAGATGGCGCAGATAGCGATGAATCTGTAGACGATGAGTCTGAAGACGACAATTTTGATTATAATGAGACCATTGAATCGTTAAAAGAGAAAGATCCTGATTTTTACGAATTTCTACTCAAACACGATAGAGAATTAATTGAACTTGGAGCTGAAGACGCTGGTGATCAAGTCAATGAAGACCAAGACGAAGATGCTGATGATGGCGATGAAAACGAGGATGATAATCGAATTCTTCAAATTGATTCATCAAAAGTTAATCTTAAGTTTATCGATAAACTCAGTGATAATCTGAGGGTTTGTATTCTGAATTTTATTTTTTTATTTTTTATGTTAAAATCAAATTTATCTAAAGGAAAAACACGATAAACAATCGATATTAAATGCCATTAATCTTTTTAAAATGGCTATCGCTGGAACAGAAGAGGATGCGTCTAAACTCCAGAAAGCGGAAATTTTAAACTCTATTATTCATCTTTGTTTAATTGATTTATTACCTGCCATCCACAAATTTTTAAGACTTCCTCCGCCAACTTCGAAAAAATCAGATACGGTTGATATCGATCCTACAAAATCTAAGAATTGGAGGAAAATAGCTCTCCCTTTAAAAGCTTATTCAACAACTTTACTTAAAACTTTTGAAGTTATATCAGAACCATCGGTTATTGTCACGCTTCTTCGTCATTGTTTGCATATGATTCCATTTTTCAGAAGTTATGTTCATCTTGAGAAAAGATTATTGAAAGTAAGCGATTTTTCGGAAACTTTAATTATCAAGTATTTACTATTATTCAACGATCCTTTGTTCATTTTAGAAAGCAATTGAATTTTGGAGTGAAGGCGAAGAAAAAGTTCGAGTATTGGCTTTTCTCATAGTTTTACGAATAATGAGAAATCAAGATTCAGAAATGTTAAGTTACGTAATGAAGGTAATGCACTCAAGTAACTGTTATTAGAAATGCTAATCATACTTGAATTTTAGAAACTTTATATGTCTTTCATAAAAAATTGCAAGTTTACCAGTGTACGCAATTGGCCATCGATAATATTTATGAGGCAATCGTTGGTTGAACTTTATTCTTTGGATCACGGAGTGGCTTATAATCATGCGTTTGTTTTCATTCGTCAATGTGCCATCAGTTTACGCAATGCTTTGATGGCAAAGAAAAAAGTAAACACTGGGTGCAGTGACGTTCCCTCTCACATCCTTTTTTCATTATAAAACAGGAAGCCAACAAAGCGGTGTTTAATTGGTGTTTCGTTCATTCGCTTCTTCTATGGAGTCAAATGCTCACGTGTTTGCATCCGAGCGATGTCCTTAAACCCTTAATACATCCTCTCGTACAAGTAATGATTGGCTCTATAAGGTTGTTATCGCTTTAAATGCAATTCAAACATTAATTTTAATTGCATTTATAAATCACAGATTACTACCAGTTGCTAAGAATTTGCCATTTCGTTTTCATATGATTAAAGGATTAATTACATTATCAGAATCGACGAACACTTTTATACCGATTTTACCATTCATCGCTGAGGTAAATTTAGATTCACATTCGTCAAATGATCATTTCACACTCCAATTATTTTCAGTCATTAGAAGTGTTAGCTCTCGAGAAAAAGATGAAACCATCGAAGAATAATAAGAAATGCGATCTTGAATGCATCTTAAAAGTATCGAAGCCGCAAACTTATCAAAAAGACTTCATCGATGCTTGTATCAACAAAATCTACGATCTTCTGCTCGATTATTGTTCGTCACAATCGCATTCAATCTCTTTTCCTGAACTTGTTTTTATTGCAACCGTTCGAGTAAGTTTTCAAAATGATCACGCTTCAATCAAGTACACAGAATTTAATTTAATTTCTCGCTCTTTTAAAAATTAAATTACAGATAAAGCATTTCATAAAGAAGTGCAAAGTGCCTTCCTATTGTCGATTAATGAAGCAAGCGTTGGATAAAATCGAAGAGAACGCAAAACTGATTGAAGCACAGCGGCGCAAAACTTCGTTCGCTATCACGGATACGCAAGCAATTGTAAGTTTATATAATCGGTGCTTTTAAATTAAATTCTAAGTTTACCTGTTACTTGTTTCATTTACTTCAGAATGAATGGGAACAAGAGTTGAAGCAAAAGGGAACGCCGATAACAAAATTTTACACACAATGGAAGAATTTGCGACTAGAAAACGAAAAAAAGAAATTAAATGAAACCGAATTCGGAAATGATGCTGAATCGGATGCATCTGAATGATGATGCTGATGTTTTTTTTTATCATTTGTTGGTTATTTCATTACAAAAGGTTTTGTTTATTCGAAATAAAAGTGACACATACAAATATGACAATTCCCATTTTTTTTCGTTTTCATCGATAATCCATTTCAAGATATTACTATATAAAGTGTGTGACAAGTGTGTGATTAAAGACAATTATTTTTTTGTTTCTTGTTTTTTTTCTTATTCCAGAATAATAATTCTTTTATTTTGTTTTAAGAAAAAGAAGCGAGGATAGTTCAAGCATTAGCGTAAACCGTTGCACCGAAAAAAAACTCACTATTCGAAATAATTTCACAATAAAATACATCTTCGTCTTGGCTTCTGTTCTGGTGGTTCCAAAGCTGCTAATATTGCTTCGTCGAATACGTTTTTCAGACCTTTCTGTGTGAGCGCAGAGCATTCCACGTATTTAACCGCTTTCAATTCTTTCGCTAATTTCTCGCCCTGCTCGTAAGTAATCGGTTTTTGCTTATTTTTGGCCAATTTCTCAACTGTCGCAGCCTCGTCTCTTAAATCGATCTGTGTGCCGACCAAAAGAAATGGTGTCTTCTGACAGTGATGGGTTATTTCTGGAACCCACTGTGTGAAAAAGAAACAAAGAGAGAGAGAGAGAGTGAACACGTGTTTCGTGATTAGGCTAATTTTTGGAATATGAATGCGTGCGTTAAATGGTAAAAACCGAAAACATAAACAAATACCTTTTCCTTTACGTTCTCAAAAGAAGAGGGCGAAACAACGGAAAAGCAGACGAGAAACACGTCGGTTTGCGGATAACTAAGCGGCCGCAATCGATCGTAATCTTCCTGACCGGCGGTATCGAAAAGGCCCAATGTGTACGGCTCGCCGCCGATCATTACAGTGACCGCATAATTGTCGAATACCTGAAAGCGGGTGAAAAAAGGCGAAGAAAGCGATCAATTTTACGAATGAAACGCGAACGGAGGTCACTTACGGTTGGAACGTATTCGGAGGGAAATTTATTCGTCGTATACGAAATAAGTAAACACGTTTTACCGACGGCACCGTCACCAACCACAACGCATTTAATCGTTTGCATTTCGCTGCGAAACGTTTCGACAATTGCTCGCCTTTTGTTCGTTCGACGATCGATTCGTGGCCAATTCAAACGCGATGAACGCTGCGCGCGAATCGTACCGTTTTACCGACTCGTTTCACGGCTAAATTCAGATCTCTTCTCGCTTCTTTCTTCGCTTCGCTCTCGTTTCGAATTTTTTCGACGCACGCGAAAAAAAAAGTGAGAACGCGAACGAATTCGTCGACTTTTCGCCTTCTTTTTTTGTGCTCGCCGAAAAAGAAAAACGCGAATTTATTTATTTCAATTTCGCAAAAAAGCGAACAAATATTCAATGCATTTGATTTATTCGAACGCTGCTCGTTTCACTTCCTTTTTGAATGGGCGTTTCACTACTCGTTTACCATAAAAAAGTGGGCGTTCACCGTTCTCCGCTCTTTAAAGCAGCGCACCGCGAACGCGCCGCGTTTGAATTCGATTGATTCGATTGATCTTCGCTTAATTGTGATTAGAAGCGATTAGAAGCGATTGCGTTTTGATTGTCGATACGCAACTATTGTTTGTATCTTCAAATTGCTTTTTTCGCGATTCATTTCTATTTACAGTACGCTAACTGATTGTCTATTCTGTCGTCACTATCTTGTGACTTGTTTTTGGTGATTCACTTGTTTTTACACGATAGAGATTTACGTTTATGTTTAATTTCGAAAGCTATTTTAAGTTAAATCTGAGTAAATGATTAGAAAAAAAAAGAATTTAAAATTATCAAAATGTGGATAAACAGAGTTTTTAACCGAATTTTGTTCAAATGCAAAAAACTTTGTATCATTTTTTTATTTAAAATTTGTGTTTGGTCTAAACATCTTCATCTTTATCCATTCATCAATTTTAACTTATTAAATTTGATAATGAAACAATCTTCCGTCAATTGAATGCTTTAAAATGATTTCGATTTCAAAAATAAGAATTTATCACTTTTGTCGAAAACATTCAAAATTTTAAAGCGTTTAGAAATTTGTTTGAAATATGAAAGTGTATTTAACCGCAAATTGTTGATATAATAAATAAATTCGAATCTACATTTTAAAAACTATGACTTAAATCGCTAAAGATTTCATGGTGCGATTGTGAGTTAAGCAATTGGACAATTTTTTAATCTCGCTAATATTGTTTCTTTACTTGCCTCTCGAAACAAATATTTTAAATAAATTATACTTTCATGTAAGACAATAAATCACTTAAGATAGCTCAATGCCTCAAATCTGAAATAACAAAATATTAATTTAATGGTTAAATTTGATCATTCAATTATAGCAAAATAAAAACTTGTTCAGTAATCAATTGTTTCTTTGATTTTAGTTTAATATTAACCATTACTTGCATGTATTTCAAAAAATACATTTGAATAAAGAAGAAAGAATAATATGAAATTGTTTTCAGACACCACTTTAAAAATTTTGAAGTCTTATTATATAACAAAATCATCAAAATCGAACAGAATAAAAAGTCATTAAAAACAAGAAATTTAATGCAAAATTAATTTAAAAGTTTGATATTTTTTCTTTTTGATAATTAACTTGATGTTTTCTTTGTTGCTTCTACAGTATTCGTTTGTTTAAAACGAATTCACTTCGTCTTGAAGTTGAGTTTGACTAGAACTCTGAATTTTTCAATGCTGTTGATTTTAATTGAGGATACAGCGCATTTATATTCAACCTTTTTGTTAAATGATACATTTTATAGCCAACTACTTAAACACTTAATATTTTCGATAGTAACACCTAAACAATGCTCAAATCATTTTTTTTTGTTTTCATTTTATAACTAGAAAACAATAAAAAGTCTAAATTTTTAAGCAACTATTTGTTCATAATCAAATATTTAATTTTTTATTATTAATTTAAATTCATAAAATTTTTTTGGCTTCCGTCACTTGAATCAGATTCGCATTTTTTTACCTCAAATTATTAAGAACTTGAGAGTAATTATTTTTAAAAATTTTAAATCACAAAGCACACTTCCTTCATTTGGAAAATTTAATCAAGAACGAATGAATTAAAATTTTGCGCCTTTTCATTCAATCTTGAATTCAATGTTTTTTATTTTGTAAAGCTCTTCTGTTTTTGCATTTTTCTTTCTAGATAAATCAATATCGATCGTTATACACAAAGTGTGCGTTGTTTGGTGCGCAAAAAGATGACATGCGAACTAATTTTTTAGAAATAAAAATTTTGGTGTTTTGATTTTCAAACTTCAACAAATATCGCAATATCATCAATTGGAATCGAAAAGAGTGACGAGTTTTCTACTTATTTGATCGAAAATGAAATGTTTAGCTTCAACATATCTTATGCTATTGATTGCGCGTTGCTTATTTTGTTAAAATAACTTTCGAACCTCATATAAATAATTCAATTCAACAATTCATTTTCGTTTTGATTGAGAACAAAAAATTTAGTTTTTAATCAGGAAAACACGGTAAGAAAAACGAAAGCTTCTTTTCTGATTCTTGCGAAAATTTAATGACATTTGTTGAATTCTCATCTATTTGCTTGATTGTTTCAAGCATTCACTCTATTGATATTTATTTATATAATTGAAAATTTATATAATTTTGATAATTTATTTCTAATCAAAAATATTTCGCTTCAAGATAACTTCTAACTGATTAGATGAAAAATTGTATAAAAATTGAATCGGCGATAATGTCATTCGTTTATTTATTAGTTTATTTGCTTTATTATTTCAAGCAATAGTAAAGGGTGATTTTTATAAAAACATCATGTTATTCAAAACTTAATTATGTTTTACTTAAGCATAAAATTTATTTCACTTAAGACGTTTGATGGTCATTTTGCGCTTTACATAAAACACTCATAATCAAAATTTTATAAATATTTTTAATTTAACATTGAAAATCATTAAATTTTCTTCGGTTATGAGAAATATAATTTAATCAAGTGAAGAACATTTTAAAAATTCGATCTTAAATAACTTATTTGGCTGATTTTAGGTACATAAATTAATTTTAATTGTCAAAAGTAAAAAAATGGACATAGACGACTTTTGCTATAATTTAATTCTTTTCATTCTATTACAAAAAAGAAAATTTTGTTTTTACTATCTGAAAATTTTTTAGCGCAAAATATATTTTTTAACAATTATTATTCATCTATTGATAAATTATATTTAAACATGATAATTATGATATTATATAATATTTAATATCTTGTATATAAATCATTTTTTATAATTAAAGAATTGTAAATTATAATTTATACTAATTCACGTGAAATCGCTCTTACATAATTTCTTTTAAATAAAATGAAAAAATAGCTCAGAATTCATGAAATTATCTCATTATGCGAAACGAAAAACTTTTGTTCAATAACGATCGATAGTTTACTATCGAAAGCATAATTTACATGAAGGACATAAAAAAATGATAAACAAAAAACATTTGAAAAATTAACAACATCAAATTCAGGAATAAAAATGAACAGCAGTTGAATAAGAGCACTTGACTATTTTAAGTTCATTTCGCTTAAATAAAAAATGTTGTACAAAATCATTTCATATTCATTTTTTTTTCTCGAAAATAATTATTTAAATTGAAGTGACCTCTTTTTATTCATACTCATCTCGTGTAAATTATTAACTAGTAAATTCTTGTGAAAAGCGATCGATTTCTGATCGCATGTAAGATTTCTGATCTTATGAAAATTTTTGAAAAATTTACTTTTTAATAGTGTTGGGAAAATGAATGCGAAAATGAATGTGAATGCAATAATGAATGTGAATGCGGCATTCACGAAACATTCACGAACAAATGAATGCATTCATGAATGAATTCACGTTGCATTCACGTAAAAAATAATCTTAAGATAAATATTAAATTTAACTTTTTAATAGAAAAAAAATAAATTTTTATTTTATAAATTAAAGCAAATCCTTTTGTATCCATGTTTTAAAATCTAAAATACTTAAAAATATGAGTTTCTCCGCTCTTTTTTAATAGATTTTGTTTCTTTTCGCTATAAGCAAGATCCTAGTTTTTGAAAAGGTTATCTTTGGCGATCAAAAACATAAGAGAATCTAACAGTTTGCTCGACTTTTCTTCATTTAGTAGCTTTAAACTCTAAAACATTTTCTAAAAAAGTTTAAAAATAATGTAAAATTAAAAATTGCTCTTTTAACGGTTTTTGCAAGAAAGTTTCACACATTTCACATTATATTTTTTTAATGAAATCTTTTAGATAATTAAACAAATTAGATCTTTATCTGAATATTTTAATCATATCTTCACAAAGGTTGCATGTTGCACATGTTTACTCCGAATTAATCGAATAATATTTGTACTACCGTCTACAGAAGTTTCTTACAGCTAAATGAATACATCGCTGTATATCACATAAGGTCACACAAAATGTGCATTATTTTGATTTATTTCGAAAATACTGTTTTAATTAAAAAAAAACAATATATTTATAATAAAGATAAAGACGGTAATTCAGTAGCAGCATTTTTTATTTGAAAGTTTTGTAGATCTGAGGTCACTTTTTTCTGACCACTTCCATTTTAAAGTTTAATTGTTAGCTGTGTTTGCCACCTTTTTAACCACTTTCGCATTGTCAGAACAGAAAAACCGACGCTACGCGAAATATTTACGATTGATTCATTCTTAGCTTTTTGTTCAATAATTTTGATTTTCGTCGTATTTGAACACTGTGGCATTAATACAAAAACGATTTAATGAAACTCCGCTTTAAAAACATGTTTTTGTTTAAATAAATCAAAATTAAGCATGTACAATGTGATGTTTTATTAAATGCAGTGAAGTACTCATTTAGCTGTATGAAACTTTTTCTGACGACGATAGTACACTCATGAAGTCAATTTTCGTTTTTTTTTGTAAAAATTTTAAAATCACGAATGTGTTATCGTTTAAATAGAACTTTCGTGAATGCATTCATGAATGCATTCATGAATGCGATATTGTTGCTAGTGAATGTGAATGTGAATACAAACGTGAATGTTTCGTGAATGTATTCATGAATGCATTCATTTAAGCACAACACTACTTTTTAACGTTTTTTATTCTAGGAAACAGGCAAAACTTAACATTATACCAACTTATTTTATATAACCTAGAACAATTTTTTTTTTAATTTTTTGTTGTGAACGGTACTGCTTACATGCCGACTGCATACTCATGATCAATCGAAAAATTTCTTACTCAAAATTTATTCTTTGACATTTTTTGCGATAGGGAAAGAAGAAATCAAGAAAGAAAGCGAAAAATGCAAAATTCAGAAAAATATTCAATTTTATTTGCTTGCACTTGTTCCTTTATTTGGCAAACCACCTTTGTCATTCAAAATTTTCTCGAATTTCCGTATATTATCGAGTTGGAAATTCAAATTGTCTCTGAGTTTAAACTGCCTGCTGTCACGGTTGGATATCCAATTGATCAATTTTTGACCGATGAAGAGAAAACTAATTTAACCAAACGTAGTTTCAAAATACAAAATTTGAATGCGTTTGATTCAAATGAAGTAAACGATCAAATTGTTCAGAGAAAATATCAACCAGTTTGCGTAATTCGGCCACAATGTTCCGATTTCAGGACGTCTTGTGAAAAGTTTACGAAGCCGGTAATTCGAATGGACGAGAAGAATATTTATTTTACATTCTTTGAAGAAATTCAAATGAGAGGTGGCAAAAATTTGATGATCTCTGCGAGAGCATACAATTGGTTCTTATATCTTAATCAAACCACAGAAAGAGTAAAAGGACGAGATATAACCATGGCATGTCTCTACATTCACTCGCCACTTTTACATTATGTTTATGAAAGCGAATGCACAAAATTTCAAATTGAAAAACATTTTGTCTTGGCCATAAATTTTGACACATTAAATATAAATTATTTACCCGCTCCTTACTCAACAAGATGTTTGAATTACGTTTCAAAAGGATTTGATTCTCAAAGAGATTGTATCAATCGATGCTATCTAGAGCAAGTAAAAAAAAGTTTAAATAATACAAAGAGAAAATCCAAAATAAGTAAAACAGAAGGAAATGTGAAAATACGAAAGTGTATAGAGAAGAATTGCGCCAAAATCGATTGCGTTTTGGAAAAATTCAGAGTTTTTCTTTTTGCCAAACAAGGTTATGCTTACAAAAATTCGGAAAATAATTTTGTATTTCGTATATATCGCCCGGTTAATTCATTCACGAATACATTTATTTACAAACCAAAAACCTCATTCTTCGATTTGCTTGTTTATGTAAGTGGATGTCTTTCGCTTTGGTTTGGATTTAACTTTCTAAATTTTTTCTCATTTTGGGTAAACTTAAATTTGGCTTACCCAAGAAGCCGCAATATAAGAGCCATCAATCGATCAGCGATTATGAAAATTATAAAGATCATATTGAGTGTTGGCTGTTTGTATCACTGTTGTTGTGTTATAATCGATTACAACAAAAACGAGACATTTTTTCAAATTGATCATAAACAAATTCTAACGACAAAATTACCTCAATTCGCGCTCATCGATGATTTTAGGAATAATTTGAATCATTCAAAATTTTGTAGAAGAAAGTTTTGCTGGAGAGAGATCGATGCAATGTTTTACAACAGATCGATTAGTTTAAAATCTTGGTACGAATTAAAGAAATCACGACAATTTATTTTGAAGTGTACATTTTTCGACGATAACAAAAACGCTAAAAATTGTTCTGAAATCTCTCCGACTGCTCGATTTATAAACGATTTTTATGTGATGCACATAATATTTTACGAAAATAATTATAAAATAAAAGTAGCCACTGCAAATGAAAAGTTTTTTTCGCTTGAATTGAATAACAATTTATCTCCTAAAAACTCAATAGCTTTCGTTCATAATGCACCACGAAGTCGAACTCCAAAGGATATTGCTTGCCCTGCAATCCAATTGAAGGCGTTAAAATATACGATTTCTTATCAAGAAATACGATATCGACTTTTACCTCCACCCTACGCGACAAAATGTTTCGATTACAAAAAAAAATGGATTTTTTGACAGACTCGATAAAATATATGAATGCATAATTGCAAAAACTGAGAAGCTTTGCAACATGACACCAAAAATTATTCCGAGAAGAGTGAGTGGTTTAAAAGATATTCAAAGATCTATGGAAGGATGCAATGTTCGTGAAAAAATTGAGGAAATTTGTGTCAATGAAAGTAGCGAAATTGATTGCGAGTATCGAATGTTTAGAGCAAAGGTGAATAGAATCGAGAAAATAAACTCAAACTTCACTCAAATTGAATTTCTACGGCCGCATATTAATCAAATCTGGGTAAGCCTTCGTCCCAAAATGAGTTTAATCTATGTCGTGGTTTACATTGAAAGTGTAATTTCACTGTGGTTTGGACTTGATTTACTTTCGATTTCACTTTTAAAAACGAAACAAAATCGGATGAACCTTCGGTTGAGATGGAGAGAGAAGTTAGGTAAAAAAATAAAATCTTTGTGATCATACTTAAAATATTTCAATTTTAGGAAACTTCGTGAATATGTCACTATTAAAGAAAAATATAAAAATTTTTGGCGCAACATTGTTTTTAATTGCTAATTGCATTATTATAATTGAAAATTACATTCAATATTTTAAAATTGTTGATATTTCAATCGGACATCCAACAGAATCGCATTTTCCCGACTTATCACTTGTAATTCCACTTAATTCCAGAACACTTTACTCTGACATAGAAGAAAGCACTTTAAAGCTGAATATATTCTCAAAAATAAATTTGACATCATATTCAATCGATAAAAAACAACAGAATATTAACATCGCCATAGATTTACAAAGTGATAATAATTATGCTTTTGCTTACTTTTCTCCCTCTTTCAATTCACTTTCTCAGCGCAAAGAAAAGTTGATCATTCACTCGAATTCGACTGAACTTTATCGCTTTACATTTGAACCTCATTCCAATGATTACATTAACATTTCACTCGGTTTGCACTTATTTCCTTCGCCGAAGTTTTTTACGTTCTTCAATCACATTAATATTCAATTGAAACCAGGACTAAAATATGTCATTTCTTACTCACATTACGCATATCAATTGTTGTCTTCATTGGAAGGAGAAAAATGCGGCAGTGAAAGAGAAGAATACATGAAACTATTCAACTGTATCCACAAATGTTTGACTCACTCAGAAGCTTTATTTGAAAATGAAGTAAAACTAATTTTACTTTGCACCTTTGAAATGAGCAAATTTATTTGCAACAGAAAATTTTACCGAAAACAATGTTTTGAATTATGCGAAAAATCTCAGTGTGTCTTCAATTATTTCAATCCTCTAATTCAAGAAATTGTACAAATGTCGAGTAACACAGCTGAGATCATTGTGGTAAAGACAAATTCGGAAGTCTATGCAAAGTTCACTCATAAATATCAAAAATCTGTGATTGATTTATTGACTTATTTGAGCACAGTTTTCGCAATCTGCTTTGGATTCAACATATTTTCATTGCACAAAATATCAAATGTGCGAAGTATTTTTCAGCGTAATTTGAATGAGAATAGAAAAGTATTAAGATTACCTGCTAGAAATATAACGAAAAATGCGAGGATTTTAAGAAATTCTACTTCACGGAAGAATGCAAATCATAAAGATGCGATCAAACCCATTTTCATCGCACACAGAATCAATAAAACGCTTTCAGCGAGATAAAACTCGAATTTCAATTTTTATTTATATTTCTTTAACAAGAATAAATCTGAAATATAAAATTTAATCAAAAATAAGTTTTTTTAATGCACTTTGTCGTTGGTTCATCATTTGTACAAGATTTACCCAAAGAATTACATTAAACTTAATAATCAAAAACAAGAAAAACGCAAATGTTTTGTAATGCTTACAAAAAAATAAACAAATTTCCATAAATTTGTGAATAGTTTTAAAAATATTTTTCGACTTAATTCAGAACCCATGGTATAATCAATTATTTTGTCGTGAATGCATTCATTGATTAGAAAGTGATTGAGCAGATTCAAGCTTCTAGAAAGAGCGTTTGTCTTGTCATATTTATGTGTATTAGAGCAAATGAATATCGAGTAAGTTGTTTCACTTAAATTTAATTTTTACTACATTTTCATAATAAAAAACCCAATTCATGTTATCTTATCGTAAAAGTTTTAATGCTCACTTCTGAACTAAGTTGACTTCCTTAATTGAATTGAAGATAAAAAAGGAATTGGAAGAGGTATGGAAGTGAGGAAAGGAAAATGGGAGTGAGTTAGGACATTTTTGATTGGAATGTTTTGTAGATCTGAGCTCACCTTTTGGGTCACTTTCAATTTTTTCTTTGATTGTTTTTTCTCTTTACTACATTTTCAATGCATTTAATTTACGAAATAAAATAATTGTAAACGTTATGCTGTTCTCTATTCAACCCAAGCTTAGTAACGATTTTTTAGGTATTCCAGCACCTTTACAAAGAATATGTTTTGAAATTTAAATTATATACTTAAAACTTGTTTCAAAATTTTATCGAAAAAATAATGAATTTTAAAAAATTGAGACGTGCACGATATCCAAGACCACGTAGTGTTTTGCAGTACACTTCACACCGTGCAAAGTGTGGCTTCAAACACGCATTTCAGTCACCGATTGCAATATTCTTGTCAGTATTGCGCTCGTATAAAAACGCTAAAAACACAGCAAGCTTCGCTTTTGAGCCAACATTTGGTGCTTTAGCCATCACCCCGTGTTTCTTAGCCAACGTTCGCGCTCTCACAGCGAATCTCGCTCTCATAAAAGTTGTTACGCTCATCAGCAGCCTCCCGCAGGCCACGCTTCTCACACGAAGCAACTCGCCGTACGTGGCTGTGGCGATAAATTTTGAACTCGTCATAAACTGTACACTTTCAAATGAGTGTTGTTTCACTCGTATGAAAGTGCGGCGATCACTCTGAAGTTAAATTGCAATACAAAATCAAGTTCACTTTCAAATGCAAACATCATTTTCATTGCTATATATTATACGGAATGCTTCAGCAAAGGGAAAGTCTGAAACTGACTCTCACAGTCACTGTTATGTACTCATCCCGCGAATGCAGCGCGAAATTAACGCTTACTTTTTCACTTTATAAAAACCTATTGTTCGCGTTCTTTTTCTTGTAAATCATTTAAATTGTAAATAAATCATTAATTAATTCTCGAGGGACCGAAATCGCGAGTATTCAATCAACGCAAGTGGCAGCGGTCAAAATCGTTGGCAAATTTAGACGCTTTCAAAAACGAGCGTTACACTCGCGTTCTCTTATTTTGTGTTTATGCTTAAAATGTAAATTCAACTCGTTATGTAAATAAAATTCGTTTTAACCCCAAATCCGTTCTACATTCTTCACTACAACCTTGTGGCGGTCCACGGCCCTTACGCGATCGCCACAGTAGAAACTTCGATTTCAATCTTTTGAAACAAAATCACCAACTGCAAGAAGTTGTGGGTGTTTTATAGTTATACTAGACGAAAAAAGTAAAATGGGGACAAAAATACAATTTTTATCATATCATTTTTAAATTATAAAATCTTTATTTTAACCATCAATAAATAAATTTATAAAATATTACAAGTTCTTTTGTCACAAGCTCGAAAACAATTTTCAAGTCCAGTTTTCTTGTATATCCACATTAAATGATTATAAATAGGCGTGAATATTGATAGAACATCGGGCCTACAAAGTATTTCCTCTTCTGTTAACGTTTCTAGATAAACGTCTGGAGTTGATTGTGTAGTTATGCCAACAATTGTCCAAGAACTATTAATTCGAAGCATAAGAGGTCCACCAGAGTCTCCCAAACAAGCGTTTTCATAATTATCACCGATCGCGCAAATAACTGATTTCGAGCGTTTATACCTTTTTCTACAAGTTCTTTGATCAGTTCCGCGTACGTCAGCTTCACGAAGAAAGTTTGTTTCGTAGGAAAAAAGAGGATGAAGATCGCCCCATCCCGCTATTTTCATCAGTATATTTGTCGTTATTACTTCTGATTGCGGTAAGCAAATTGCATTTATATTTGCAGTGAAGTTGATTGGATTCGGTAGCTCGATCACGCCAATGTCAAAATCCGGTCTACCTATGCGATACTTTTTGCGAGTGTGCCATTTAAATGCTTCTATTCTCGTAACTCTTCGGTTATCTGCTGATCCTACGCCGACAAAAACTCTTACCGCATTTCTTAAGCAATGAGCTGCAGTTAAAATATGAAGGCTGCTAATAATTGAACCTCCGCACGACATGTCAAACTTATCTCCATCTTCATATTTTTCGATTTCAAGATAAGCCATCCAGG
>NCKU01003579.1:0-14678 GCA_003675995.1 Dinothrombium tinctorium | reverse complement strand
CAGAAAACGAATGAGAAAAAAATTAGAATTTATTTAAATTATCGAGGAAGACACAATTTTTCAAAAATACCGATCGCTTATCTTTGAAACTTCAGAAAAGATAATTGAAAGTAACGTAAATTGATTGCAACAAGCGACGATGATTTGATTAATTGAAAAATTGTGAAAGTAGCGTTTGCCAAAATTGATTACGAAATTCATGCGCTGGTTTTTTGCTTTCCACACTTATTCGGTTCAACAACGCGTCCTGGTTTTGACCTAAAATCGAAGTGGTTTGAGAGAAAAAATGTATATTTAGCGTTCACCTAAAAGTGATAGCTGTGAAGAATGGCTTTTGAAAGTAAGAGAAATGATACCAGAGGAAAAAAGTGAAAACGGGAAAGCGTCGGAGGCTGTGTTGAAAAAAAGAAATAATCCCAAATTCCCAATGGTATTCACCAAACTTTTTCTCAAAAGTCTGAATTTAGAAACAAAATTGCTGAAAAATAGCACACTAATGAAACGATTTCAACTTCTTTTTTTCATCAAATTCAAATGACAAAGTTGGAATAATTTGAGATGAAATGTAGAAAGAAATAATTTGCAATGCAAATTGAGTTCTTTCCTGTTAAGTTTAAATATAGCGAAGCACGATTTTTCTTAAATATTTTATTTCTCGACGCAAAATCATAGTGTTTGAAAAAAGAAGAAAACGCCGAGTTAAAAAAAAAATTTAATTTTAGACACACACACAACATAACACACACATACTTAGAGCATATATACACACTGCACATAAGCACAAGCCTCTTCTTCGTTTCGTAGTCAGTCTATTTCGTTGTCGTATGCGTCGAGTTTGTGGTGTGTGTGTGTTCAAAAAATATTCTAATACCATAAACAGCATCACAAAACTGATGCTGTGTATTAATTTGCACATTAGTAGACGCACGCTTCTTCTTCACTAAGTAGGCAAAGGTATTACACAGTGTATACAGAGTGTTTGTATGTGGCGTGTGTGTGTTTGATGTGTTTCGCGAAGGCTTTCGTTCAATACGCTCAAAAAGCATCTCTTTCATCATCTTTTTTTGATATCGAATTAGGAGACAATTTTTAATTTAAAACGATTTTTGTTTACTGTTTAAACTCGGTAAGCGTTTTCGGACTCTTTTCATTATCATAATAATAATAAACTTTTGCTTCCTCTTTTTCGAAACGAACGAAAACTTTTCAAGTGCGCGTTGTGTGTACGTGTTTTGCCTTTTCCTGCAGACACTTTATACACTCGAAAATTGCCGCAATAAATTAGCTCTAAAATGGACTATAACGATTCAAAGGTAAGCATTTAAGTGCGATCATAAATAAACTTTCAGTACAGTTTAGATCAATAAATATTGCTAAAGCGAATTATTTCGTCTCGACATTTTTCAATCCTTGAAATGCATTTCTTAAAAAATTTTAGTTGAAAGCTTTACATAACTTACAAAATGTTAAAAATTTCACGCGAAAAAAATCTAAAGGGTACAAACGTTTCATGTTCTATATAAGGGTGGTGTGAAATTTATTTATAGTTCTAGAATAATTCTTATACTATGTAACACATGTTCTATTCATTTCAGTTTTTTTTTCTAAATTTTAGAACGAAAATTATTCATTAGAATTTTTTCTTGCATCAATTTAAATCATTAGACACAAATGAGATACAAATTTCAGAGTCGATTGCTCAAATTTTTTTAAATAATCCTCCTAAAAAATTAAGAATGCCACAAAAAAGCTGATAATCGCAAAAATACTTTCTTAGGGTGAACTTTATGTTGCAATAATGGATTACAAGCCTCCACGCTCTTCGACCGATAAAATAGCTTTAAGAGAGGGACAAGAGGTTCTCGTACTTTCGACTGAAAAGGCTCACAAGTAAGCTTCTTTTCATTTTTATTTTCGCCGGTTAACAAGAATACGCTGTAAAAATATTTAAATTTCTAAAGGTTATCTGAATACTTGCTTTTCTTCAATCTCTGTCACAAATTTTAAAAAGCTTTCAAAAATCAAAAAATTTTCTGAATTATTTATCATTTGAAGCTTTTAAGAATATTCAATTTTGCTTCTCACTTGGAAAATTCATTTTTTCTAACATCAAAAGAATTCAGAAAAGCGAAATCGCTCAAACATGAAGTCGCAGAAGAAAAGCGTTCAGAAATAAAATTTGAATATGTTTAAATTATTTTTCATCTTGCGCATCAAAATGATTCCCCTCGTTGACAAAAATACAACAAACGCTTTTCACAGTTTAATGAGAACAAAAAAAAATTAAGAAAGTTTATTTAACATGGAGCTAATTATCAACTTTCTAAAGCCTTATCTGTTCAATATTAGAATTTATAATGTGATCAGCTTCGATCTTTCTCTTTTCAATTGAATCTTCTTTTTAGAAATTTTAATTTGTGATTATAATCATTTATAACGAGGAGACCAAAATATGAATCGATTAGAATGAAATCAACTTACTAAAACTATTTTAAATCCAAAATTTATCAGATTAGTTTCTATTAAGTATTTTTAAGCTGCGAATTGATGAATCAATTCTAATACTTAAATGTTCATGTCTTCTTACATTTCCTTATTTAAAAAATGAAAAGAATTTAGAAAAAATTTGCTCAACTCTCTTATTACGAAATAATTCTTAATCACAATTCAAAAATAGTTAAGATGTTGCATACAAATGATAAACTTCAACATTTTCGAAAACAGTTAAAATATCAGGAAGCAAAGTGAAGAAAAAATCACAGTTGCCAAAACTAACAGCAATTTTGCGTCTGTTCACCATTTTATTCGCGAGCCAAAATTAATCGAAAACCATTAAATAAACGCTTGTTCACGTTTACGCCTGTTATCGATTCGATTTGGTGTTTAGATTAACGCGAACTTTTTTTTAGCTTACGTTTGTTTTGAAAGAAAAAAATTTTTGCTTTATTAAAAAGTTTAATAACCTCAGCTTTACGACTTTTTTTTGAAAGGGTTTAGTCTAGCTTTGCGCTTTAAAAAGATTAGCATAATCAAACGATAATTCACTTGTCTGATCACGCTTGGCAAACTTGTTACGGAAGCTTTTTCGATTACTCGTTTAGCTTGAAAATTGTTATTCAACAAAAATGCATATTTTGCAAATTTGCAGTTTTTCGTTTTTACAATTCACTAACTGAATTTATTCGAGTTATTTTAAAATCGAAAGCAAAAAATAGACATCGCATAGAGTAAAGCGATGTTAAAATCCCATTTTTAGAAACGACTTCATTCAATGACAGTTTACACGCGTCTATTTTGAGTAACGCGAACTTTTTTTTACAAATATTCTTGAAATTTAATACTTTTGAAACACTTTATTAAAAAATGAGCGATACACGAATGTGTTTTTCTCTTTTTGACATTTTTCTGCGAAGATGGCACGTACGAACGAAGACGCCCGGCTCGCGAAGCGTCGAAGAAGGCTACGTGCCGTCTTGTTATCTCGAGAAGAAAAGCTCAACGACTACTTCGACTACGACCACGACGACCACGAGTGTTTCGCGATCGTCGCTTTTGGAATCGAAACGATTATCGCGAAGTATAATCGACGACGAGGAAGATTCGAAATTGAAAGAGGCGCAGAAGAAGCGAAAGTAGGTACCACACGCGAGGCAAAAAAATTCACTAAAACAACTTCTGAGCCATTTTTGCTTACTCCGCTCTTTTCACGAAAATTAGAGCACTCGTCAAAGAACTTGTCGAGACTGAAGAAGATTTCAATCGTGACATGCAATTCATCGCAAATACATATTTGAAGCACATGAACAGTAGCATAATGCCGAAACACTTGCGTGATCAAAAAGAGAGTTTATTTCGCAATTTCAAAGAGATCGCCGATTTTCACAACGAGGTGCTCATGAAAGGCATTCAGTATTACGCGGCTGAAGATCACGGCAGAGTTGGAACAGCGTTTTTGCGTTTAGAGCGTGATTTCGATAAGCACGTTGTCTATTGTCAAGATTTGGAAGAATCTCAGAAATTGTTGGAACGAGGTGAACTGAAAGAGTATTTCGATGTAAGGCTGATAATACGCGAAAATGTCGTTCAAAATGCTTTTGTTTTTATTTTAGAATTACAGTTTAAAAATTAAAGACGATAAAAAGCTGTCCGACCATTTAAAATTACCTGTGCAGCGTATTAACGATTATCAACTTCTACTGAAAGTGAGCTCATTTTCGGCTTCAACAAATTTATTTTTAGCCTAACGGCGCATAAAACGTGTTGCAGGAGTTGATCAGATTCACAGCCAGACTCGGCGAGGATACAGAAGATTTGGAGAAAGCGTACGAGATGATGCAAGCGATACCGCAGCGAGCAGCGGATTTACAGTATTTGAACGCAATACACGGCTATAAAGGAAATTTGCATAAATCTGGCCGCTTGTTGAAACAAGTATTGCGAGCAAAATTAAGTTCCATTTCCTCTCTACAAAATTCTCATCGCTCATATTCGCTTGCTTAATTAACCACAGCAGCTACGGTTTTATGTTTTTTTAACTTTGACTACAAACTCACATTTTCACGTTTTTTTTTCTTCGAATTCACATTTCGCCGCAAAAGTGCTGCAAAATTAGCTGCTGATTGTATGCGTTTGTGGTTGTGCATAACTTCTACTAATTCAATTTCGACTAACGAATTTCAGGGGGGAAGATATTTACACCTTAACGAGCAGTTACGAATTTGGTTAGATTCGCTTGTTTTCTTTTTAGTTTGAATCTCTTTTGTTTTGTCTTTTCGCGCAAAAAGTGAAACTTAAAATGAATTAGAAACTTTTTTCAAATAAACAGGATTGGTTCGAAGTGATCGACAAAGACGACTATTCATCCGAACGATTTGTGTTTCTTTTTCGAACTCAGATGCTTTTTACGGATGTAAATACACTTTCTAGAAATAAGAAAGCGTACATCATCAAAAATATCATCAAGGTAGGCGTGCGTGTGAAATAAAATCACACGAAACTAAGTGTTGATACAGTGCAAAATTGTACAAATCCTGAGCTGATTTAAGTGTAGCTGTTGATTGAGATTAAGCTGAGAACTAAGTGAATCGCACTTAATTCAATTTGTTTAGTTGCCCGAAATCGAAATCGAAGAATATGACGAACGAACGTTGCTTATTAAAGCGAAGAATGATACGCAAGCTAATTTACCGTTGAAATTGAGGGCGAGCTCGATCGAGCAGAAAGAAGATTGGGCGGAAAAGTTGCGAGGATGTCGGCGTTTGAGTGAGTTTCGATCACTTTTTTGTCGCTATAATGAAGAGAAAAAAAACTTTTAAAATTTTTCGCAATTTCAGCTCGCGAAGAATTAGCCGATGAAGAAGAGCCCGAATTTGAGATCATCAACGAAGGCGTCGTTATTGAGCCTGACGACGATGAGCCTGAAATTAAAAAGCGACGACAAGAATCGATCGAAAGCTACAAATCACCGAATTTATCGCGTCAAACGACAATTGATTCGCAGTATGAGAGCGAAAGCGGATCAAAAGTGGCGATTAAAGGATACGCACAGCAAACTCACGAGTACTCATCTCGAACAAGTGCACGATACAGCGAGACTAGCGTCGGTTATTCACACGTAAGCAGTGAATACGTCGAAAGTAGTGCAAACTTTTCAAGTGGTGGCAGAAGTGCGAAATATTCGGAAAGTAAAGAATACAAAAGTGTTTCTGGATATAAGCAAAACGGTGAAGAAAGCAAACAAAGACGTTCTCGATTCTTGAAATCGAGCTTAGAAAGCGATGAAAGCTTCAATCATAGAAGCGTCGAGAAGAGCGGTCGCGTCGAAAGTTTCGACAGCGACCGCGGCTCGACCAAATACCTCAAAAGTCAGCAAAGTGTAGAAAGTGAACGCGGCGAAAGAAAATACGAAAGTCAAAAAAGTGTCGAAAGTGAACGCAGTGCTCGCTTCGAAAATCAACGAAGTGTCGACAGTGAGCGAGGCAGTGAAAAGTATCAAAAGCAAGCGAGTGTAGAAAGTACACGCGCCTCGAAATACGGTCAAAGCAGCGTCGAAAGTGTCGACGAGTATAGTAGACGATCGACAAGAGGAATCGAAGCTGTCGAAGGTAATGTCTGGCAAGTTCTCGCGACTAACTATGCATGACAACTGCATGCCATCAATTTAACGAGTACAAACATGTAGAAAGAGAAGTTCTGCGTCTGTAAGCATACTTCACTGTCAGCACAAAAATTGCAAAAAATTCAATGTGCAACAGTTGTACTCTATAAAAGCATTTCATGAACTCGCATTCGTTTTTCTTTGATAAACTTTTTTAGTTTCTTACATTGTGAAAATGAAACGAAGTTTTTTAATTAATTTTTTTGTGAAATAAAAGCGATAAAAACTGTTTTATAAATTTTTTAGCTTAATAAAGGAACGAGTAGAAATCATTAAAATATTTTCGAGTTTAATAGGTCGACATAAGTTAGTTAAGTTTAAAAATTTTATATAAATGAAATTAAATCTAATCTAGTGATCATGAGCTTCTCTGTTATAATTTATCATTTTGTTTTCAAAAGAGCATTTTGCTTCTATTCTATTTCAAATAAAAGCTCTAAAGTACTGCAGCGAAAAATGAATAAAACTCTCGCAGCATTGTGTCAGATTGCATTAAATGATTTCAAGTGAAATAAACTTTAAATGATTAAAATTTTAATGAAGAGCGAAAGCAGAAAAATTTAATACTCTTAAGCTGTTTATGCAAAACACTAAAATCTTGTTGATAGTTATTTGTTTTTGACATTCACTGAAACATTTATTTGATTTAATGTTAAATGCAATTAAATTTTTGATAGATTCGAAATCTGTGATTAGTTTTAATTTAGCTTCGAAATCTTTTATCTCTCAGAGGAAGTGAGCGCATCGGTAGCAAACGAAGAGTCGAAAATATCTTCAAGCTTGGAAGAAAAAGAAAAGCCAGTGTTCAAGAAGCCATTAAACATTGTCAGTGAGCATAGTAAGTAAATGATCAAAGCTGAAAGAAGAAAGAAAACCAAATTTACATTTTAAAGGCGGTGAAACGGCATCATTTGAGTGCGAAATAGAATCAAGCTCGCCATTAAGTGTACAATGGATGAAGAATAACGAAAAGATTAGCAGTTCAGATCGATTGAAAGTATCTTCAATCGGCAAGAAGCATACGCTGACAGTGAAAAATATCAACGCTGAAGATGCATCATTATATACAATCGTTGCGACGAATGAAGCCGGAAGTGTGTCTTCAAGCGCAACACTTTCAGTGAAACCTGGTTTGTAGAAGAAGAAGAAACTTCTTTCACTGCTTTTTGCAATGATTGTTATCGAAATGATCTTCTTTCTTTTCTCTTTCATTGAAGGCGACTCGAGACCGTGCACACCCGGAGGTACTCTGTTACCGCACGCACCGGTATTCAAAATTAAGCTCAAAGATACCGAATTAATCGAGGACAGTACAGTGAGATTTGAGCTTCTCGTAAGAGGAATGCCGCATCCAACCATTGAATTGTAATGCATTTTACATTCAAAAAGAGATGTCAAATGCTGATTTTGCATATTATGTATATTCTGTCAGTTATAAGAACGGCAAAATGTTAGAAGAAAATGAACGCGTAAAAGTATTACACAAGGGCAAGGAAGCGATGGAACTCGTAATTGAGCACGTTAAGCAAACAGATGGAGGAGAGTACAAGTGTGTAGCGCGTAATAGCGAAGGCGAAGACGAGACCCAAGGAAAAATCACAATTACCAGTAAGTGTTTCGCTGATAGCTTACATTTAATGTTTTTCGATCAATCTTATCTCACTTTTTTCGCTTTTTTTATAAAAAATGCAGAGCACAAGAATTTGTTTGCGGGCATTGAGCAAGAAGACGCTGATCTTTCATCTAGTCAACGACAGGGCTCGAAATCACCGGCGTTCAAATGGTTTAAAGACGGTAAAGAATTTGAAGCAAGCGAACGGTTTCAGTGTGTGTTTGATAACGACGAAGACACTATTACACTCGTGTTTCAACACGTTACGCCTGAAGATGCCGGACTCTATACTTGTGTGGCGAAGACCACCAGTGGTAAAATGTCGTGCAGCGCCGAGCTCACCGTTCAGGGTGAAGTGCACAAATTAATTAAAGATCCTGAGCCACCTGAGATCAAAGTTCAAATGTCAGATTTAGAAGTGAGCGAAGGTGCATCTGCAATGTTAGAAGCAAAGGTTACTGGTTATCCTAAGCCGAAGATCACTTGGCTGCGAGAAAACGAGGAAATTATAGCCGATGAAAGGCACAAGTTCTTATTTGAAGATCAAGAAAGTTATACTTTAGTAGTAAAAAGCGTAAAAACTGAAGACTCGGGAAACTATAAGCTGATTGCAAAAAATGATCTCGGCGAAGTGGAGACCGGCGCCAATTTAACAGTCACTTGCCCACCGAAAGTGAAAAGAAAGTTAAAAGATATTGCGGTGAACACCGATGAACCATTGCGCTTAGAAGTAGGCGTGGAAGCGACGCCATCGCCGGAAATTAAGTGGTTTAAAGATGGGCAATTATTAGGAGAAACCTCGCGAATCCATTTGCTGCACGACGCTGAGGATGTGTTTGCTTTGAGTATTGACCAGGTGAAATTAGAAGATGCCGGAAACTACGCATATGTTATCGAAAATTCAATCGGTCAACAAAGTGGATTTGCAACAGTTACTGTCAATGGTAAGTTTCGCCTAAAGTTAAGATTTGAAAAGGATTTTAACTAAACTCCACTCTAATCTTGTGTTTGTAGCACCACCGAGCTTTGCTCTCGGCATGAAAGATGTAGAAGCAAATGAAGGAGAAAATGTCGAATTTAAAGTGAAAATAGTAGGAAGTCCAAAGCCGAAAGTGAAGTTTTTAAAAGAGGATAAAACGATTAAGATCGATAATTCTCATTTCACGCTTAAAGAGGAAGAGAATGGATATTATAGACTCTTCATTGAAAAAGTGACCGAAAGCGACATGGGCAAATTCACCTGCGAGGCATCCAATGAACATGGCATAACCACTTCCGATGGCAGCTTGAAAGTGAAGATTAAACTCGAATTCAAAGAAGAATTAAAAGAATACGAAGCAATGGAAAACGAGAAAGATTTTGAGATGAAAGTGAAGATTAGCGGCGACGTAGACACTGAGGTGAAATGGTATCATGACGGCAACCTCGCCACACCTGAAGATGGTTATGAAGCATATGGTGATGTATCAGCTCATTTCACGTTAAAATTGCCGAAAGTTACTTTAGACAAAGCGGGAGAGTATGTTGTAGAAGCCACAGACAAATGTGATAAAATTGCAAGCAAAGGCGTACTCAGAGTAAACTCATATCCCGGCTTCGATGAAGAGCTCGAAAACGTTTCTGTAAAGCTTGGTGAAGATGCTTGTTTTAAGGTTAAAGTGAGAGGCAACCCTGAACCAAAAATAAAATGGGCCAAAGACGGAGAGACAATTAAACCAGATGATGAACACGTGAAAGCGATCGAAGAGGACGGTTATTTGAAGCTAGTGATCAAAGAAGTAGAAGCAGCTGATCTCGGCGATTATAGTTGCATCGCGGCAAATAAATACGGCACGCAAACAAGTGAGGGCAAATTAACGGCGAAAACAGATTCCATCGAGAATAGTGCGCCTGAATTCAAGCAACGATTAAAGGATTATGAAGCTAATGATGGTGACCAGAACTTAGAGATGACTGTGAAAGTTGCTGGCACACCGAAGCCGAAAGTTAAATGGTTACACGAAGGTAAAACTATACAATTGAACAATGATTACAAAGTAATTGAAGACGAAGCTGAGTGCAGCTTTACTCTCGTAATCCTAGAAGTTAACACAGATTTAGCAGGCAAATACACAGCTGAAGCCTCTAATACTGAAGGAAAAGCAGAATGCAGTGGTATATTAACTGTTAATCATAGTCCATCTTTCGATCAAAGCCTTGAGAATATTTCTGCAACTGAAGGCGATCATATTGAGCTTAAAGCTAAAGTGAGTGGACATCCGAAACCTGACATTAAATGGACCAAAGATGGATCGCCCATTGTTCCTGACGGTGATCATGTTAAAATTAAAGAAGAGGATGGAATATGCAAACTTATTATTGATGATGTTAAAATTGATGATGCAGGAAAGTACGGAATCGTTGCCACAAATGATCTTGGTTCAAAGTCGATGGATGCAGATTTAAATGTTAAATCTGCGTCTGAAGGTTTGCCTTCGTTCGATGAAAAATTAGGAGACATTTCTGCTAACAAAGGAGATCAAATTGAACTGAAAGCTAAAGTTAGTGGTGAACCAGCACCTGAAATTCAATGGTTAAAAGATGGAAAACCGATTGAAGCTGATGGCGATCATATAAAAATTGAGCAAGATGATGGTGTTTGTAAATTAATTATCGACGGTGTCAATTTGGATGATGTCGGAAAATATGCGATTGTAGCCACGAATGATAAAGGATCAAATTCATCGGAAGGTGATCTAAAAATAAAGGAGGATGGCAAAGGCGTCAAACCTTTATTTGAAGAGGGATTAAATGATATTCAGGCGGATGAGGGAGACACAAACTTAGAGTTGACAGTTAAAGTCAGTGGAGAACCTAAACCAGAAATTACCTGGTTTCATAACGGAGAAGAAATTAAAAACGATGAAAACCATCAAATAATCGACAATAAAGGTGACAATAGTTCTACACTTAGAATCCCAAAAGTATCAAGAGGCGATGCCGGTGAATATAAAGCCGTTGCTTCAAACCCGGCTGGTAAAGTTGCCAACAGCGGCAATTTAGATGTACGATTTCCTCCGCAATTTGATGAACATCTTAAGAACATATCAGCCAATCAAGGCGAAAACGCAACGATGAGAGTTAAAATAAGCGGCTTTCCAAAACCAGATGTAAAGTGGAGCAAAGATGGAAAAATTATTGTTCCAGATGGCAAGCGAGTGAAATCTGAAGCAAAAGACGGAGGATACTATGAGCTTAGCATCAACAATTTGACCGTAGAAGACGATGGCACATACACATGTGTAGCAACGAATAAACTTGGGACCGAATTATCGAATGGCTCTTTAACAGTTATTTCGAGTGAAGGCGAAGCGGAAGGAACGAGAAAACCTGCATTCAAAAAAGGTTTAACCGATGGTTCGGTGAATGAAGGCGAGAAAAATTTTGAAATGCAAGTGGAAGTCGAAGGATCACCGCAGCCGAAAGTCAAGTGGCTTCGTAATGGCCTCCCGATTTTAACCGATGATAATTTCGAAGTGATTAACGATGAAAAGAATGGCAAGTCTACCCTCCGTATTTCAAAAGTGACGCCAGATATGGATGGGAAGTACACAGTTCAAGCGAGCAATAGTGCCGGCAAAGTTGAAAGCAGCGGATATTTAAATGTTAATTTTGCCCCGCATTTCACTCAAAAATTAAAAGACATCTCATCGAGTCCTGGCGATGAAGTCAGATTAAAAGTTAAGATTAGCGGTTGCCCGAAGCCTGAAGTTCATTGGTTCAAAGATGGTGACATCATTGTGCCAGATGGCAAAAAAATCAGAGTCGAGGAAGAAGGAACTACAGGATTCTGTTTAATCATTGATTCTATTAAAGAAGAGGATTGCGGTGAATATTTGTGCGAAGCGAAGAATACAATAGGACGTGCAAAAACAGAAGGAAAACTTTCATTAACCGGTGCGCCGATATTCAAAAAAGGTCTTGAAGATATCGAAGCTCTTGATGGAGAAGAGAATATCGAATTAACAGTGATCCTTGAACCGCAAGTAACTAAACCGATCATTCGGTGGTACGTTGACGACATTCAGATTACCGAACTTGATTCAAGATACAGTATAGTCGAAGATGAGGCTACTGACACATATAAGTTGATTGTGAAAAGTGCAAACGAAGGAGTTGTTGGTCTTTATAAGTGCAAAGCCAGAAACTCGTTTCAAGAAAGCGAAACCAACGGAAATTTCACTTTATTGAAGAAGCCTGAGTTCGCAGAAGGATTCGAAGATATCGAAGTGAAAGAAGGCGATAGCATTGCGATGACAGTTGTAATTCTCGGAAGCCCAAAACCAGATATGAAATGGTTGAAAGACGGCGTTGAAATAACGTCGACAAAGAATATCAAAATAATTCAAGAGTCTGAACAAGTGTATACAGTAGAATTATTAGACATCTCTCCAGACATTGCTGGTACCTACGAATGTATAGCTACTAATCGAGCAGGAAAAGCATCGACATCTGGTTGCATCGATGTGGTTTCGAAGCCTTATTTCATCCAGGATCTTGAGGAAACAACTGCATTTTTGGGCGAATCAACTTGGTTAGAAGTCAGAGTTGGAGGAATTCCAAAGCCTAAAGTAGAGTGGTACAAGAACGGCGAGAAGATTCTCACTAAAATCGATGCCGAGCATCAGGACTCTCGATATCGTTTAAATTTTAAATCATTGAAAGAAGAACACGAAGGCGAATATTATTGCGTGGCTACTAACAGAGTTGGTGAAGCAGTTTCCTCAACAGCGTGGTTATTTGTGAAAAAAGGCGGAAGTGTAGGAGAGCCACCGAGATTTATAACTTCACTCGGTGATATCGAGTGTGAACTTGATGATGATATATTGATGGAAGTAAAGATCGAAGGCACACCGAAACCAGAAGTGAAGTGGTTTCATAATAACAGAGAGATAATTGCTGGCGATGAGTACATAATGTTTGGGGACGAAAAAACTGGTGTTTACAGTTTGCGGATACCGAGAGTCACTTCAGGTTTAATCGGCACGTATACAGTTGCAGCAGCCAATAGTGGAGGCAAAGTGGAAAGCAGTGGTGCTCTAAGTGTAAAATGTGCTCCGTCGTTTAAACAGCGCTTGGGCGATATTGAAGCAAATGAAGGCGATGAAATGGTCGACTTTACTGTAAAGATCGACGGCTCACCGCCTCCAAGAGTTCGCTGGTTTCACAACGGAAACGAAATTGACAATGACAGTCGAAAGTACGAAATCATTGCTGACAAAGATCATAAAACATACACATTAAGAATACCAAAAGTCTATGGCAACATGGGAGGAAAATATTCGGTTGTAGCTGAAAATGATGAAGGAAAATCTGAAAGTAGCGGTTCACTTCTAATCAACTCGCCGCCAATCTTCACTCAGCGATTAAAGAACGTTTGCGTGAATCCAAAGGATGAGGTCCGACTCAAAGTGAAATACAAGGGTTTCCCTGAACCAGAATTAAAATGGTTCAAAAACGATATCGAAATAATTCCAGACAGAAAAAGAGTGCGGATGATTGAAGAAGAGCCTTTTTCTGCTACATTGATCATCACTTCGGCCGAATTGAGTGATGCTGGTACCTACAGATGTGAAGCAGCCAACGCTCAGGGCAAAGCCGCGACCGAAGCTAAATTGAGCGTTTCATCGAAACCGATTGTGAAGCGAGAAATAACCAGCAGTAATCTCTTGAACGGCGAACCAAGACATCGTAAAGGTGAATTCGAAGATTTTAGACATAAGATGTACAATGATCCGAATAAATTCAGATCTGAGAGCAAGTAAGTTGTCTAAGTTGTTGTACACTTTTTAAATTTTTTGAAAATTTTTTATAAAGGTATCAAACTGGCGATGATACTTATGTTCTTCAGTATCGTGATGTTGATTTTCCTTTGCGTGTACGCGAGTATTTGAGAGTTGGTGTTAATCGTAGTCCATCGTTGGCGAACCAAATGCGACAAAGTCATTGGGGCGATGCAAATGTAAGAGTGATCGACCTGTTGCAATCATACCAACTTTAAAGCGCATCGCATTAGATATTTGTCTTGATTTCGCGCTGCCACTGACCTGCTTCTTGCTTTTTCCAATTAGAAAGTAGATGCAGTTTAAAAACTAACTCTTCTTTACTGCCACTTCCCAAATACAGATTGGCTACGGTTATTCACCTCAGGTTTCAATTCGCGAACGACGAAAGTTCGTTGATGTAATGGACGAAGAAATTGAGGATGAAAAGAAAGGCTTGGATACAAGACTTACGCCGATGAGATTGATACGCGAGGTTGGAACACCGGGCTATGCTTATGGACAAATACATCATTTGAAACAAGAGGCAGCTTTGAATTTGGGCATGCAAGTCAGAATTGAACCGCCCTTCTTTCGAGAGAAGATCCGCGACGCGGTTGTGAAAGAAGAGGATAAAGCAGTGTTTTCGTGCTACGCGGTCGGAGAACCGAAGCCAAGTTACACTTGGTTTAGAAATGATAGCATCTTAATGGAAAGCAGCAGAATCACAATGCATAACTTGCCAGACGGAAGATGCGAGCTGCGAATCAATCCTGTGAAAGCGTATGATGTCGGCTGCTACAAATGCGTAGCTCGTAACGAACACGACGCGGTATTTTGTAGAGCAAGGTTGAAGCTGGGTTACGCGCCAGCGGTGCCCGATCCGCCTGAGATTAAGCAAACAAACGACACTCAAGTTTATCTCTGTTGGACACCTCCCAGATTTGATGGCAATGAAACAGTTTTATGTTATCATTTGGAGTGCAAGAAAGTGAACGAAAGCGAATGGCACACCGTAGCGGATAATATCACACATGAGTTTTTCGTTGTGCACGATTTACAACCATCAACAGACTATGTATTCCGTGTTAAAGCGCGAAACAAATTC
>NCKU01003578.1:0-14686 GCA_003675995.1 Dinothrombium tinctorium | reverse complement strand
AAAATAAAATTTGAATACGATTCAAAAGTTATTTTAAGTGAAGCTCGAGCAAACTTTAATCTTTTTTTTTCTCAAGAGGATTTTATTTTATTTTTTATTTCTTTGAAATTTTGTTATTTGAAACATTTTGAAATTCTAGAAATAATCATAATCCCTTCAGTAAAGAGGTTTAGAGAAATTCGTTGTAATTAGTTATTTTGACCAATCAGCATTGACTCGATATAATTAGGAGTATTTCACTAATAATGTAAAATTAAATAAATAATCTCATTTGGTAGATTTGCCTAGAAAAAAATCAGTCGCGAATGTGTTTTTTCTCTTTTTGATCGCAATGAACCATTTATCATGCTCATACTTTGCTTTCTTATTGTACAAATTTTCATTTTTATTGCATAATCTCATCGATCGAAATTTTGTTAAAAATTCATTTAAAATTGAATTTTTAATAAGCAAATATTACACATTACACTTAACATGTTGCAATATTGTGTACTAGAGTAAAACAAAAATATTTAAATAATGCAAAATGTCACGCGTTTTACGTTTTACTGCAAAATTAAAATCATTTTCGTGTAAATTTTGTTGCACAACAAATTAATTAAAACGACTTTCGAGCTTCTATATTTGCAAGTAAATGAAGAAGAAGAAGAATAAGCGCGTTTCACAAGTTTTCTTCACCTTTAGTAACTTTAATAATGAAAAATTTCAACGCGAACAACATAAAGAGCGGGCGAGAGCGAGTATCGATTTTATAGATTCAAACGATTTCAAAGCCTCAAAAAAAGGAGCGAAAGAAACGCTAGCGTAAGAAGAACGAAGTTATTCAACGAATGATTTGTCAATGTCTCTTTTTGGCTTTTACCTCACTTACTTCTTCTTCTTTATTTCGCGCTTTTTCTCTCGGCTTTTCTCTGCTTAAAGTAAATATTAGCCTGAGCGTTGTCTTCATTTAAAATTCGCTGCAAAGCTAAAGCAATTAATAAATTCGCATTATTTGAAGCAATAGTTTGAACAAGCGAATGCATTATTATTAGAGCGAGGCTTTTCTAGGCGCAAAGCGCAATAAGAAAATAAATTATCTTCTTATATTTCCTTTGCTCGATGATGGAAGTGCGAATTAGAGCGGATGATTATCGTAAAAGCTCGCACACAATGGTCCATCACTTTTTCGTTTGCGGCTGATTAGAAGCAAAAGAAGTTGTTTTTCATTCGATGAAATCACTTTACCTAGAAAATTTAGCCTTTGTTTCGATTAATTTTTTAATTTTTATTTTTATTTTTATTATTGGTTTGAGTATAAAATTTTTATACATTTTACTATACAAGTAACTATCATAAACTTATCAATGAGTACTAAAAATAGCACAAATATCATCAACAAATATTCTGTTCACAGGTTTGATTTTTGTTTGTCTGTTTGTTTGTTTGTCACAAATTCCGTCGTTAAGTGGTTGTAACAAGTTTTTTCGAAAAATATTGACAAAACATTTTTTTGATTCTTTAGGTTTATAATACGTTTTCAGAACATCGAGAAAAAAAAGCTTTCAAGCTTTGAAAGCTCAATTCGCTGCATTTAATAAAGCGAAAATACTCGAAAAGTTTGCGAAATGCTTTTACGATTAAGTCGCGATAAAGATTTTTGGATAATTTTTTTTCGCTTTTCACTCAAATTTACTTTCTAAATTTGAAAATGTTTTCGCTGTTTTAAAAGGAAAAAGGCAGCGAAGTTAAACTTTCATTAGAAAACTTTTTTTGTTTGAAAAACAGCGAAATAAACGGACAAGTGGATATGGCGATTATTGCGAAATTCACATTTTCTTTCTCATTCTCTCTTGTTTGTAAAGAAATATTACAATGCAAATACACAAATTTCTAAGTAATTTTAGCTAAATTCATTTTGAATGGATTTGTTTTTTCTTTTCCGAAAAACAAAAGCTCATTTCTAGGATAAAAATACAATCATTTCGAAATGCTTGCATCTGACAAAATTCTCTCGCTTCTTTTCCACCTTGATGATTTCTAGCGAAGAGAGAAAAAGCTCGAGATGTTCTTTTGAAATGATTTGAAAAATTTTGACGTAAACCGCAACGAACGATCAATAAAAGATTTTGTCGTGTTTAATACGCGCATATGTTTGAAGCGAAGTAACACAAATTGTAAGTGATTTTACTCTTCTTGTCGTTTTTAGCGAAATTAACTCTCTTACTCTCTTCTTCTTCTTCTTTTTTTTTGCTCGTTGAGCATAAATCTACTGCTTCTTTTGCTATCATTAAAAGTGATGTGGATCTTCATTGTTGTGTATACACTTCACATTTGCTTCTTCCTGCCTCGCTTTACCTCAAATTACTTCCTCTCTGTTTACATTTATTCGCTTCAAAAGATGACGATAAATTTTCGATCTAAAGCTCGCATTAGTTTCTTTTCTATCTGACAAAATTCGATGATTTATATAAAGGAATTACATACAAATCACATAAAGGTGTTAACAACGTCACTTGTTACAATATATAAATTTGCGTTTTTGCTTAAGATTATATTTATTTACATTTACACTTAGACGAAGCTATCTTTAGGCGAAATTCCGTTGATACTTTCGCAATTCGAATTCGCACACATTTGCTTAAATCTTACAACGGTGTGAGTTTTGCGATTTCCACTTCGCTTACGGCGAATTCGACGTCGATATGTTTCGCTTGTCGCTGTACTTGTGCTCTTCGATCGATGAGATGAGAATATGAGTGCAGTAAATATCAATGCATAGATAACGAGAACAACCTGTGAACAAAACACTTTTTTTTGAGCTTAAATAAAACGAAAAATTTTTGTTTTACATTTTGTTTAAATTTCAAATTGAATTTCATTACAAAGAGATTTTCGCTAAAGCGCAAAACAAAGCGAAAGCGCAATTCGAGGAAGCAAAAGTTTTTTCTTTCTCGAAAATGAACAAGCGGATTTTATAGAATTTGTAACCATCAAAATTAGGCAAGGTAGCCTTTGACATTTGACTTTCGTTTTTAAGTTTTTCATTCTCTAACGATGAAACGAGCGCGAGAAAAGGAAACTAAATTTCAATTTCGCGCAATTTATTTGCTTGTGAGCTCGCAATTCATCTTTATTTGGCATTTATTTTCGTATTGATTTTTTCTTCTTCTTCAATACCTTTTTATATAAACTTTATTCATTCAGGAATTCGGTTTCTAGCTTTCTCTTTAAATAGGAAAAAGTTTACAGAAAAATCGTTTTATTACAAACGTCTAGTCGATCAAATATTTTCTATGTGAAGAGAATGAAGAAGAAAACTTCGCTTTTCAATTTCCTTAATGTAAGAGTTTTAAAATATTTCGCAAATTTTAATTTTTTTTATTTTAATTAAAAAATTTTTAACGATTCAAGTGGGTTATGAATTTTTTTTTGTGTGTTTCTTCTGTAAAACGAATTAATTAATTTGCAAAAAAATATTTTGCCAAACTCTTTGAAAAGCATGAAATAATGAAAGAACTTTACGAAAAGCGACTACTTCATTTAGAACAAAAAGTTTTTTGCCCACTTTATTTGACAATCGTGTTATACGAGTGCAGTTAAATCGATCAAAGCATATCGATTAGCATTTAAAAAATTTTTTTATGATGCCGTGAAATTGCAAGAAAAGCGTCGAAATAAATTCAAACGTCGCCCACGAACACAATCTTCAAATGATAATGCCGGAAATCGAACCAGACACTACTACATGCTGGTACAGACAATTAAACTTTGGTTTCCGGCTGCTTAATTTAGTGTTTCGCTTACGTTGCATTCGATTGCGATCGAAAAATTTTAATTATTTCACTTTTATTAGTGTTTTAAAAGAAAATTTAAGATGAAAATTGCGTACTCAACACTCTTCGCGCTCTTGCGTTCGCTTTGAGTTAAATTTGAAACGACATCGTAATAGAGTTCTTTGTTCATATTTCTCAAGAGCTTTAAAACATCTTTTAAAGAGTAATTTGCAATCTTTTTCAATTTTTTTCGCTATTTTTTGAAATGACAAATTTGAGTTTTGACAATTTACAAAAATCGAGAAACTTTAGCTCTTTGAAATGTGGAACTGAAATCGAAGTGAGCGAGAGAGAGAAAAGAGAGGCAAAATTATATTTGACAACACATAATATCTTTCAGAATGACGATGAAAGATAAGTATGACAATGCTGCTTACGGTTACATAAACTATAGCTTCTGTTGACTGAGTGGAAAATAGAACTCGAATCGGTTTCCTTTCTTCTCCCGCATCGTTCGTATAATAACGTGAGATGAGAGGAAAAAGACGACAAAATGTTGAATCGCTGAAATGAGAAACGAAGAGAAAAGTTAAATTCGATAAAATAAATACGATTTTGAAAGAAAAAAAAATGTTCAAAGCAAACTTAAATTTTTACTACTATCAACTTAAACCATAAAACTTATGCGAAGTAACATTTATCTTTGTACAATATTCAAAGTTATCGTCTTTTAAAATTTTCGTTTTTAGATTTTTTCTTTTCAACCAAATGCTTGATCAATGATCGATTAAGTGACTGAAGTTTGAATTTTTTGGATCTTAGAAAACAAAAAAAAAATCGATTTTACTTTCTCAATTCGCTGGCAAAAACAGTTATAATACATATGATTGATGAAATTTTATATTCAGAGTAAAGTAAGGAATTATGCGTCATATTTTCGCATGAATAGCATGTAAAAGAGCTTCCATTTCGTGAAATAATTTAAGTGAAAGGAATTCATCCATTTTCTTGCGCAATGAGCTATGAAGAAAAATGTTTAAGGTTTTGTTTTACCGCTTTCGCTCGACTATTCATCTCTTCGAAACGCTTATAGATGAGGATCAACATGTCAGATTTTAATGAAATTTGATCCGCCAATTAGTTTCGTGCGATCGAAATTGTTGAATAAAACTTCAATTGATTGATCGATAAGTGCGATTTCGATGTATTAAAAAAATGATTCGCTTTAAAACGCTCGCTTTTCTTGATGAATGAAGAAAGTTTCTCGAGAAATTTTAATAATTACTCGATTTAATTGATTAAAATGATATTTCAACTTCTCAACTAACAAATTTATGATCCAATTTGCTGTTTACGATTACTACTTTCACCAATTAAACGTAGTCACATAAAAGGTGTGCAAGCTGAACGTGCGTAAAATTTTAATGTTAGGTGGCATATGCACGAAGAATTAATAATAATAAAAAAATATTTTGCTTTAGATTAGAGCTAAATTAATTTAAAATTTCTCATTTTTTATTTTACTATTTTAAAATTAATTTTTTTTTATCTATTAGCTAAGGATCGTTATTTTAATTTAAAAACTCATTGCCTCTTCTTTATTTGCCAAAGTTAAAGCTTTCTTTAATCTTTAAGGTTTGATTGAGTAGAAACTTGCTAATTTAAATAGAGAAGTGAAGCGCATGTTGATAGGTAATTAAATAAAAGTTTTGACGTGTAAACTCATAAGTGAAAGTCTAATTGAACATGAAAATCTACTTTTTACTTATCCTCAGTACAAATTTTGCTTTAAGTAAATTGTGGATTTCTCGTTAAAACTGAGAATCGATGATAAAAGTGAAGAGATAGCAAAGTACTTGAGCTTCAGCAATTTCAGCGTAAATATCTTCTATTCAATGAATATTTATGAGGTTGTAGCAGATTTTAATTTACTTGTTTTGAACCTTTGATAAATGCGCGGAAATGTGTAAATGCAAAAGCAATTTTGACTGAAGACTTTATTATGCCTCAAACAGTCATTTTGTCCAAAAATGTTCGCTTAAACTAACTTTTTAGATTTTTCTATCAGAACTTTTAAAATAAGTGAGTAAGAGAAGAGAATCAGAGTGAAAATTTTTTTAACTCTGAATGAATATTTTTTTCAAAAAACTTTTTCTATTTCTGATGAATGTCGCTAAAGAAAATGAACGATCTTATCTTTGTGCATCTATTTTTCCTATTTTAGTGAAAATTAAAAGTGAACATACCGAAAAAAAGCAATTAAAAGCTGAAAAGCTTATTCATTCGCTTGATTTTAATTTCAAATTGATTCAGTCGAGATGCAACAGTGCTAAACAGAGAAAAGTAATCTTGACTATAGAAAGTTAAAGAAGACGTTGTTAAATAGATAGCAGATAAGAGAAGTCTAAGCAGACTTTTCGCTTCAAATAAAGCAGCTTTGCGATTTATTGGTAATGAAAGATTACTTGTCGCATTCAGCCTGTGATGCCTTTCTCACGCGTCTATAATTTATTTCAATTTATTTTTAAGGAAAATCACAAAATTTTAAAAATCAACTTCTCAAGCATAGTGCTCATACATTCTGCTTTTTCATTCCATTCAACTAAAACGCTCAAGCTATTCTTGTTACTTAGTTTTTACAAAATTTGTTATAGAGACTTATTATTAAGACAAATAATGGTAATATGAATTTTTATCAAGGCAAAGGAAGACAGATTTTTGAGATCGAAAAGCTTTTATCCGATTAATATTGAAAAAAGCATTGAATCTTATGTTTGATATAGTCAAAAGTAAAATAATAAAAAACCAACAATTGAATTATTTTTATCTTTATTAAATTTTCGCTTTTTGAGGTAAAAATATTTCTTAAAAGAAGTTTTTTCCTTTTTCTTATTTAGTTTCAAAGAGATAAGCTTAAAAATTTATAAACGATCTTTACTTTGCAAAGAACTTACTGTGAACCGTTTTATTTGCATTAGATAAAGAAGCTTATTTCATCAAAATGATTAATTAAGATTTTTTTTATTAAGTACTCATGTTCATTTTTTTTTCTTGTAAAGCTTATGTCATTAAACGAATTACTTCGTTGTTTCCAGGCATTATTAATTAATAACTTTAATGCGCTTGCAATATTTTTACTCGATAACTCATTAAAAGAAAAAAGCGAGACTCACTTTACAAAACACCCTGTATTCTTTACTATGCTGTAACAACAGCAGCAGAAAAAAAAATTGAAATTATTCGGCTGATTTGCTTTTATTTGCTATCATATCGCATAACCTGCTTTCTTTCACAATGCGAAACATATTTCAATTAGATTCAAATTGACAGACAGCAATAATGGCAAGAGACAAAATAAAAGCAATAAATGAATATTAAATGAAAGCAGTGATAGTAAAGAATGAATGACTGAAATAATATTCAATGACTAAGTGAGAATATATATGAAATATTAACTCTGTATAATTTTTTATTTTTAAATATAAAAAAAATGAAATTACATTATGTGACTCAATTTTTGCGCGAATTCTTAAATAATCTTTGAGAATATTAAAAATTTCAAAGTATCGAAAGTGAGTCGATCACTTACGCTCTATATTAGCTTGCGATCTCACTAGAATATTAAAATGAAAATTAATTGAAAATGAGATCACAAAAAAAAACATGTTGAAGGTATTTTAAAAATTTATCCGCTGTTAGCGAAGGAAGAAAAAGTTTTTAATGATTTATCCACTCAACATTTTGAATTGGCTGAAGTGTTTATTTTCTTTCGTTGATATCACACAGTCTTTGTGCTCAAAAATCTTTTATTTATGAAATGCTATAATCTTCTTTTTGTTCACTATTTTTCATCTCTTCTTCTTCTTCTTTGTTCGCTGTTATCACAGTAAATGGACAAAAGAAGAAGAAGAGGAAGAAGAAATGTTTGTGTTCGCTTTTTCAAAAGGTTGAATGAAAGCTTTTTTTAGCTTTCACTCATTTCTGAATTACACTTAAATTAGTTTAACGGCTACAAATGTGAAATGTTTTTTGGCTTTCTCGCTTTTAACGATAAAGTTTCTTTTCACATCGCAAACATTCACACACGAGTAAATAGAAGAAAGTTGCGATGGAGAGAAAATAGTGCAAGCGATACATTCATTTCACGTAAAATTAATGGAAAATGTGAACGGAAACACAAAAAAAGTTTTTCGCCGTTGCGTTTCTATGCAATCGTTCGTTTATTAATGTGGATTTTGAAATAACAAATTAGAATAAAATCGTTTCATTCGCAAAAAAAATTTTGTTTCAAATTATCGCAAGGTACAATGAAAACGATCGCCTTTCATTTCACAATGCGAGATTTTAAAAGCGATAAATTCGTGCGCTTTCATTCTCTCGAGAGATTTTTCTGAAAAAAATTCTCATTTTGCATACTGTTGTTCAAGAGCAATTCTCAATTTGTCACGTACTCTAGTTCTCTCTCTCTCTTTCTCTTTCTTACTCAATGTACTTTTCTGTCTGATTAAATAGTCTTAATGTCGTACACGCTTTTCGTTTATTCACTCGTTCTTTCTTCTCACGTTCGCTTGTCTTATTTTGGATCTAAAGATTTTTTTGTACGAAAACAAAAATGAAGACAGAAAAGAAAACAAGCGAAAAAACCACGCCAAATCTTAATCTTTAAAGACTTCTTTCTAATTTTGAGATTGTTTCTGAGTTTGTTTAGATTGCTAAATGCTAGAGAAAAGCAAATTTTGCTTGATGAAGTAAACGAAGCATCAAATTCGATAAAAATTTTATTCTTTTTTATCATTTAATTCGCCTTATTTTCAAAATGATTAAATTTTTATAATTGCAAGAAACTAAATTTTTAAAGCAACTTTTTTTGCGCTTCAAACTGTAAAAAAGGCAAATTTTAAATTTTTGATGATTTCTAACTGAAACATTTGCGAAAATTGAAGTATAAATCATCGAAAGTGACAGAAAACTCGTGAAAAGGGTTTAAAATTATTTAAACATTTATTAAACTCTATCTAGAAAGAAAAAACGTAAAAAGTTTTTTTTTGATAAAATCTTAATTCAGTTTTATTGTAGTATTTGGCCTTTTCGTTCAGAGGATTTCAGTATGATCAGTCTAACAAAGGATTTTTAGGTTATTATTATTATTTATTATTTACAAAATAGCACGAACACAAAAAAAAGTTTTACGCTATAATACACAAAGTAGTACTTAGTTTAACAAGCGTAAAAGGAAAGCGAAAGGCAAACGTAAAAGGCAGACTTTTTCGGTTGTCGAGACGCGACCCGAAAATGTCGACTTAAAGTTGTGCCAAGCTCGTAGAGAGCTAAGCGACTACTTAAATTGCGAGCATACGAATGGTCGGCGAAAAGCGAAATTATGCATTTTCCCCGGTGCTTTTATTTCTATGAGAATTTTTCTTTCTCATTGGTTGGAGGCTAATTTGTGATGCTTTGCGGTTGCTGCAAAGCGCAAAGTGAGAAGATTTTCAGGAGTAAATTTGTGAGTTTGTTTTTTTTAACAATTTAAATAATTTTAAAACACATTCCCAGCTCACAGCACTTGAAAATAAAATAATCTTGTTAAAATTATTTTATTTTCATTTGACAAAACAATTCGTTTTGATATCCCTTGAGGAAGTCGGAAATGTTTCAAATAAATCGATTAAAGTTAAAAAAGTTGAAATGAAACGAGATGCGGCCGATTTTATCGATTTTCTTTATTCTGCTAAGTTTTCTTTGTCGAATTCATTGCGGATAGCAGTTACCAGTGAACATGGTAGACAAAGAAAGTAAGCAGTAAGAAAGGTAATGTAAAGAGAACAAAAAGGGAGCCAGTCATGTGATATTAAGAAGATTGAAAACAATGTCGTTCACAAGCTGCAATCGGATTTAAATGGCGAAGTCGCTCATTTTCTGTTTTTATCTGCTTTATTTCTCGTACATTTCACTTTTATTTGCGTATTTCTATGAATATAATTATTGCAAATAAGTTCGATTATCAAAAAAACACGCTGCATGAAAAATATTTTATTAAGTAGAAAGCTTACCTAATTCTAAATGTAAATAATAAAACGAAAAACTCTTTAAATTGACGAGCGTATACGAACTTAATGATGGTTATCATTACGATAAACGACAAAATCATTTAAGATGAAGCTCGTCATTTTCAATAAACTGTTTGACCAGCCTACCGGGAGCGTGAATACATAGACGTTTAAAGCTTTTAAATGTTAAAAGTCAAACAAACTCGACGAAACAAAATGTTTTCTATCGAAAAAATATTCACAAATGATATTCGCTTGAGAAAAATTGTTCAGAAACAAAAACCAATTTTATATGCAATTTGAAAACTTTTAGCTCGAAGCGAGAGAGAGAAAAGTTGAGATTTATTCGTTTCATAATAATGCTCTAAAGAAAATGTAAGCGCAAGTGAAATAAAATTTTTCTAATGAAATGTTCTTTTTAGCCTAACAGAAAAATTCTCATTTCGTTTGTACAACAAAATCCCTTCGAGGTTTTGTTAAACAAACAATTTTAAAAGTTAATAATTTTTATTTTTTTACTATTCATTCGATCTTTCTAACTCACAAATATTTATAGCAAAACATTATTTTGGATAATTTTCATTGAATTTAAACATAAAAAAAATTTTCAATTTGAGCACGCAGAATAAATTTCAATTTTGAAATCACTTAAAACGTGATAAATATTTAAAAATAAAGAAAATTAAAATTTTGAGCAATGCGAAACGAATTTAATGTAATTATGCTTGAAAGAAAATATTTATTTCATGCTGCAAAATAAGCGAAAATAAAAACTTTTTAAACAGTCATTACAATAAAATAATTTTTAAACTTGTGCAATAAAATTCAGCTTTGCAATGGTTAATTCTTTCAATTTATTGCGCAAAAAAGTCGATTCTATGCAATTTATGTAGATGAAAAAAAAGTTTTTGTGTCATAAAATATTTTTCCGTTCAACTACATTTATAAATATTCATTTTGAAGCGCAAGCGATGCGAAAATTTTTTGCTTTTGTCAAACTTTTACTAATTAATTCGCCATTATCTTGCAAATTTACAAAGAATTGCGGAGAATAAATGTTCAAGAACAATAAGTGCAGGAAAAAAAAAATCTTAATAATCTAACAAATTCTTCTCTGGTACTCTCTTTGTTTTCGAGTTTCATTTCCATGAACATTCAATTCTGTTCGTTCGTTTCGGGAAGTTTATTAAAAATGAATAAACGTGAAGATTTTATGTTCAATTAATTTTATATGAGCAAAATTTCATTAAATTTTTTATTATTTCTGTTCGTTAATCGATTTTTTCATCTCGCTTCTTCTTAACTTGATCTTAACTTCGCTTAAATTTAATTTGATCAAACTTTCATCTTTCGTTTCTTTTTTTCACTAATTTTGTTGTTAATTCAATTTTATTTCATTAATTTACAAAAAAATGTTCATTTCCGAGTGCAAGTTCTGAATCGAATTAATTACCAAATTCAATTAAAATTCATACTTAGTTGATTTGCACGAATGCACATAGGTAATACAGAGATTGTCAAATGCAGAGCACAAAGTTAAGCGAAATAAAAAAATTTTTCATAGGAAATTTCGTTTTTTTTTTATTTACGCTTCGATTAAAAATCGAATTTCTTATCGCAGCGATGAATTCGCTTTATGAAAAAACTTTTTTTCACTTTTCACAGATTTGTACTAGAAAAAAAGGCGCGCATCTCTTCTAAGCATCAGACTCGCGAAAAAAAAGTCGAAATTGCACTGCGAATCAATTTAGAAGTTGAATATATTCAGCGTTTGTATCTCTTACTTTACTTCGCTTTGAAAAAAAAAGCGAATAAAGAGTAATAAAAGTAGAGCAAACAAGACGAAGTGAGAGATCGGAGAATGCAATAAACTCAAGTGTTTCGCATTTATACTGTCAAGCTGTGATCAAATTTTTTTTTTGCTTTGTTGAAAATTTAAATTTAATGTTAACGCAGAGAAAATGAAAAATCACATCGAGACGCGAATTCAATTTTGATCGAATAAGAAAAGTCACAGTGAAAAGAACTCACGCATTCGAAAGACAGTCGAATTTGTCTTTTGATTGATGTTCGATTGGCATTTTCGTTAAATAACAGAATTTCGAAGAGGTCACCGCTTCCTTTTTCGACGATATTGTCCGCGCTTTCGAAATTGCGAAATAGCGAAAAGAAAAAAGCGAAACTTTCTTAACGATCTCGAAACACGTAATGATCTTTTCACTTTTCACTCGAATAATGAGTGCTTTTAAATTAACTGCGCTCTCGTTAATTTCAAAGGAAAACGAAATTAATTTTTCAGAGAGAGAGAGAGAGAGAGAGGAAAAACTTGGTCTTAGCCGCAAAACGTGGTGTGTTACGAAGCAATTCGCTGCTTCCTTTCGTTTTCAATGTTGAAAAGACTAGCGCACAGTGTTCGTTGTTAATTCTACGTATATGCGCACTGTATGTAACTGATTCTGTCTTATACAGTAGTTTCGAAACAGTTGATAGATGGTTTTGTTTGACTATCAATTTTACATTTACTCAATTTTTTTTTCATTTTTACTTTATTTTCAAATTTAAACACTCACGCACGAGACACACGCTAAAAAACGGTAGAATAATCAGTTGAAAACAGAATCGAGTCTGCAATTTCATTCGATTATAATTAGAAGAGGAAAAAATAATTTTTTTAATCATCCGAATTACCCACAAAATTAAAAAAAATCGAGACACGATTTTCAACCACCAGAGACTATTAAAGCAAAGAGAAAGAGCTTACGACGGTGTCTATTCAATTTTTAATAAAATAACTTGTACACTCGTGTCCAATAAAGTTTTCATTTTATTGCCTTACAATGAAGCGTATTTTAAGCGAAGAGAAAAGATTTTATTAGACATGATTGCATCATGAAATATTAAACATTTTTTTGTCAATAATAGTACATACATACAAGATTTTATTAGACATGATTGCATCATGAAATATTAAACATTTTTTTTGTCAATAATAGTACATACATGTTCAAATATGCTATGCTCATGTTCTTACTTCGATTATAAATTTTTTTTTAATCAAATATTTTCGATTTTCAATATTTTAAAAAATACAAAAATTAATTTTTGCTCTCGAAACGACAATATTAAACTGACTTTTCTCATTTGTGAGTTTGTTTTTAAAAAATTTCCATTGTGGCTGCCTCATGTAATCATAAATTAAAAAATTTCACCGGCTCTAACATAATAAAATTTTTGTTCTTTGAGTAAATATTTTCTTTCAATATTTTCAGTAAAGGTTAAGCACTTAATGCAGATCATTAAAAAAATTTTTTATCTTTTTTGATGTGCACAAAAATCTTATTTTAAGCACGAAAATTGGCGTGATTTGCGTTTTTGAAAGCTTTTTTTGTTTTCTTTGAAAATAAAATTTGAAACTTGAAAACAAAACTTTTTGTTGATTGAATATGTCTGAAAACTATTTTCAAAATAATCGAATTTTGTTTCACTTTATAATTTTTTTTTGCGAAAATATATTCGCTTTTGTCATAAAATAAGATTCAACTTTTTCTAAATTCAATTTAAAAATTTTTTTAAAAGCTTTTTAAAGGTATGAAGAACCTTTTATATGAAATTAATTGCATTTTCTCTTCGTTCGCTTATTCCGCGAAAAGAAAATCATATTTATCCTGTATGAAGTGAAATGTTTGTGAGTATAGTAAAAATTAAAAAAAAGTGAACAGTAAGCGAGTTAGAGAAATAAAATAAATTGGATATCAAACGATTTTTGTTTTGCGCGCCGATGCGAAGAAACCTCATCGCATTTCACTTTGGGGCAAGAACAAAAGCTTTAACATAATTTATAAGAGACGTGCGTAAAAAAATTTTAAGCAATTTCATGTTTCTAACAAAAAAAAGACTTTCGACTGTCCAACCTAACCTAAGGTCAAACCAACATTTTATATGTTTTATGGGAAAATTTCTTATTTCAGGCAAATTATTCCGTAGTTACTCGAAAAATTTAATTTTTTTCATATTTAATTTTATTTGTTAATTAATAACTCTTAAAAATTAAGATTTGGATTTTCACGTTGATTTTCTTTGTCGTACAATTTTATTTAATGCCAACTATTTTCGGCTTTTTTAAAAAGCCATCATCAGAGCAACAATTTAAATTTATTCCGAATCACGAAGTGAACATGTTATCTAATTTATATCCATCATCTAAATTATTGTTTTCCCTATTAGTTTTGTGAATAAATATACTTTCGATGATTTTTCTCTTGTAAATATTTTTGTCTCATTCCAATTGACATTATGGCCGGTGTTAAAAACATGGCTTGCTATGCTATGCGAAAGAGGCTATTTTTAACTGTTTTGAAGTCTTATTTTAAAACTTCATTTTGTTTCACCCACGTAAACTTTTTTTGCATGAACAGGGGATTGAGTTAATCACCCGACTTTACGGCATTATCAATTCTCTCTTTGTTGTTTTGTAATAGATTTCGAAGTGATAGATTTGGTCTGTTTTTAAAGTAGATTTAGCGATTTTTTAGCTTGTGATTTGATTCTTTTTGATAGTTTTTCCGAGAAACTTTTATATAAGGTGTACCAATAAAAAATAGTTTTTGCACTTATTTGTGTTTTGCAACCTCTTTTGAGTTTTTTGTTACGTTTCTTAATTAGTTAACCATCATTAACCATTATGTATAAGATCTTTAGTGAGAAATTGTAGCTCCTTTTCTTTTTCAATTTCATTCGGCTCTTTTTACGTTTGAAAAAACTCTTTGAGATTCTCAAAATTGTACAGAGTACAAATATTTAGCGTCATTATTGTTCTATTAAGATCAATGAATGATTGAATGAATTTATTCCGTAAGAGGCTTTCAATGCAATAATATTTGCATT
>NCKU01003577.1:0-14688 GCA_003675995.1 Dinothrombium tinctorium | reverse complement strand
GTCAATGTATTGTTTAAATTGTAATTAAATAACTCAGATTTCATAATTTGAACTATTTCGATTTTTAAATTCTAATTTCAGCATTTATCGGGAATTACAATTCAATTCGGCAATTTCGGTATTTAAAAGAAATGTCAAAATGAACTATTTTTGACTCCTTTTCATGGTCAGAGATGTTTACTTTATTTCCCGATTAAAATCAGATATCGGCATTTTACCGAGAAATCACATCTCTAATAATAAATATAAAAAATTAGCTTTAAGTAATGATTAAAATAAGATTTAAACACATTTATCATTTGAGCTTTTTATTCGTTAAAGTTATATATTAAATCAACATACGTGGATATTTTTTTAAGTTGGCCATTCGCACGTCGGTATAAATGAGCCTTGTATGGTTTTCTAACAGCTCCAATCATCTCATCAGTATAACAAAAAAACAATGCCGGTTGTTGTGGTTTGGCGAAAATATATGGTATATTTTCAACACACAGAATTGTATTGTGTGTTAGCATCTCCATCTTCATCCTCAAATTCATTCTTAGCTGTAATAGTCACTTTTAGATTTGTTCATATTCACACATGCACTTACGCAAATTTCTGAAGTTCAAAGTAACATAAATGGATAGTTTGGTGTGAACTTGGGAAGAAGTTTAATTGCTGTAGGCACGAATTTCAAAATAATATGTATACGGTAAAAAATTTTCATTTGGTAAAGAGATTAAGAATGTTTGCAGAGTTGCATTATATCTAGTGAATCTGAATAGGGCGTGTCATTCGCGTTTTCTTTTTGTCAGAAAGTCATAACTGAAAGAATTAAAATCATTATAAATCTACAATTTGCTCAAATGAAATTTACCTGAAAAAAAAACATAAGAATCATTCTTGAGCGACAAAAATAAAATGGAATCTAAATTTCCAGGAAGATCAAATTTGATTGGTAGAGTGTACAGCCTTTGGTCGGTGATTGGAATAACCCAATTAATGCATTGCGCCGGATCTTCTGCAGCATATTGCGGATAACTTGTTTCTTAGAGTAGAGTTTTAAGTTTAAAGTTAAAAACTTCAAAACAAAATCTTACTGTATCTCTCGAGTTGGCAAATATAAAACGGTCTTTCTTCAAAATTTAAAGCCTTCTTTGAGGGATCGTGTTCAATATATTTACTAGGTTTAGGAGGGAATGTCGTTGACGCTAAATGTATGCTCAAGAAAATAAGAAAAACTGATAACATTTTGACCGAGAATCGAAACTAACTTGAAGTTAGCATTAAGAATGAAACAAGAAAATTTCACTACAATATTCAATTTGTAATTTGATTTTGGAATTGATTTATCAAGTTACTTTAAAAATATTACGTTTACTGTTCACTTTCAATTCTGCAATTTTTCAATATTTTACTTTGTTGGAATGTTGAAATCTGACACTTTGTTTTAATCTTTATTGTAATTTCACTCAAAATTTCTAACTCAATAAAACTTTTTAATCGAAAGACATGTCATATGTAAAAAATTCTCGATATGCAAAATCTTGTAAATAGTGGCAATCTCGAGATAAGCAGAATGTGTTTTGCATGACACACCCGTTTTTGGCTTTAATTATTTGAAGTAAAAGGTGTAACTTCCGAGATGTGCACAATATTTTCTTCGATAACTTTTCAACAATTCATTTTAAAACAATTGAAATTTCATAAAATAATTGAATAAATTTATTAAAAAAAGGGTGTATCTCGCAAATGTGCTATTGTTAAATGAACTTTTTAATGATAAAAACTACTGTTCAGCAACATTCGCGAAACGAAAAGAGAAACAATCTATTCGAACGCTCAAAAATGCGCGCGTTTTCGCAAACGTGCGGTTTTTAACCGAAAAACGTGCGTTCTTTTACTGAATTAATTTAATAAATGAAAAAGTGTTGAAAAGCTTTTACTGCAAAGCTTTGGTGAATAAGAAAGAAACAAAATACTATCGTGCGAAACGTAAAAATTTGAAGAATAATGCACGATTCGGGAATTTCTAAGAAAAAACCGCTAAAGAGCAGTAGAGAAAATCAATAAATTGGATGAATTTTTGTCAGCAAAGCAATCAGCAAAGAAATCATAAAGGAATATAAGTAAAAGTGAACACAACCACTTCCAGTCGGACGGTAAGAAAATCCGAACTCCGCAATACATAATAACACAATATCGCTGAATTTTAAGCGCTGATTATTACGACCAAGTTAATTTTTAGAATTAATAAAGTTCACCCATCGGTCGGCACTCATCTGCCGAAGTACTTTCACCGGATAAGCATTGAGTGCTTGCGTAAACCACCAAAAAAACCTGTTAAAGAATTTCCGAATGAAAAGAGTAAATAGAACATCCATTTCATACAGAACAGATTGCCGCTTGATGTGTGCTTTGTTTAAAGTAGAAATTAGTGTTATCATCTTCACGCTATCATCTTTTTTCAATTGCACATTTTCTCATTAAAATCCGCTGATTTGATCGGAAAATAAGGCAGCAATTAATCTAAACATTCTTTTGAAATTCACAACTTTTTTAAAGCTGCAACAAGCTTTTTGTTTCATATAATACTTAGTAGATGACAGCACATTAATAGTTTTAAAATTCAATTTGATTTGCATATTGCTTAAGTTTTGGGCGGCAAAAATAAGAAACAAAATTTTCAACGATTTACTTTTTTAAAATAAATTTTTAAGTTTGTAAAGTTTTTTAAACATTCATTCCATTTTTTTGTTGAGTTTTTAAAAAATTTTCAACTCATTTCAAAACATTATTTTTGAAATCAATTTGTGTCAACCGTAAAATTGAGCAAGCAAATTAAACTTTTCAGAAAAAAGCTCATTTTCTTTTCATTGGCTACAATCAACTTTTATGTAACAATCACTAAATGACCATAATTAAAAATGTTGGTCAGATAAAGAATTAAAACCAAATTAAAAAGATCATTTGAGTTGTTTCTTACAATAAAATATCGATGAGCATTTTATAGCATTAAGAAATATACTTTTTCTGTTGAATTTTGTTCCAACTATGGCCCAGGCACAACAATTGTAAATGATTTTAAAAATGTTTGTGCTAACCATCAAGATTTCATTTTTCAAATTAAAATGTTTTAAACTTATACAATGGCTTCGTTCAAAAAAAAAAATTAATCAGGACAACGTTTCGCTCCCTAACAGTTGGGCCTCATCAGCTCAAGTTTGGTCTTACAAATGATCATTTTTTGTGACTGCATTTGGTATGCTTTTCGAAGTCTAAATTTGAGAAGCAAAAAAGTTTTAGGAAATAGGGAAATTAGTGGAGTGAAACGGGCTAATGAAATAAATTCGTCTTTTTTTTGTAGAGACCGAAAACTTCTCTTATTTAATGTAATAGTCTCAACAAATTTTAAATGAAGCTTATTCGCGCAGTGAAAAGAACCTTGCTCTTAGTATGCCTATATTGAAAAATATATGAAAAGGCATAATAAACTATAACAATTGCTCTCTGCTCGCAATAGAGTGTCTACAATATTTTTAATAGTTAACTAACAAAACTAAAGCTGCAAAATGAGAAAGTCTATTTCTAGGTGAGTTTTTTTTTTGCGTGTCAAAAATGTAGGCCAAACAATTTGAATCGTTTATTTTGCTTGAAACGAATATAAAGAAAATTTTTCTTGAAAGTTTAAAAGCGAGAAAATTGTAGTTTTTCAGACAATGAAAACTTGGAGAGAGAAATAGGAGAGAGAGAGAGAGACGCAAAAGACTCGAAAATTATCTGTGTTTCGGCTTATAATTGCATCTTTGAGTGTTGAAAGTTTGCGAATAGAAGAATAATGAATAGAGAATGAAGCGAAAAGAACGAGCGAAAAAAATTCAATAGTATCAGTGTCTAAGATCGGCGCAAAAACACGATGTGTTTTTTCAAAATTGCAGAGGTTTTTACAGACGAGAGTAGCAAAAAAGTGAAAAGAAAATTGATCATCGCTTCATCTATAAACTTGATTTATTTACATGTGCTTTTAGTTCAATTCGCCCCCGCAAAAAGCATTTTTCGACCGCAAGCCTTGAAAGCGAACAGAAAATGATTTTGCTCTTGATATTTTCACACCTATTTCGGGCCGACCCCTTCAAAAGCGCACTGTTTCCGTTTTTTTTTTCGCGTGGTCACTGTTTTTATCATTTCTCTCTGCTAGGTTTTAAGATTGAAACAGTTGATTGTCTCATTGTCCACCTTTTCTGTGCCGTCAGCAATGAAGATGGATAAAGCAGATGTTTAATGCGGCAATGCAGTGCGTGCTGCATTCATTCCACAATTCGCCTGTTCATTTTCAACGAAAAATAAAATTAGCCCAAACCTCTTTCTCATTCTCTTTCGCCCAATTGTTCACTTCACGCATACACACTATTTTTCGGATGCCGCGTTTCATGCTGCAAATGCGGGCTCGCAGCGTGATGAGTAGTGAAACGTGGTGAAATCGCTCGTGTTTGCGCTTCAATAGCGCACCACATTTGCCATAAGGTGAGCTTTTGAACTAACTATCAATTTTGAAAGCTTAAATTTCACGCTCTCTCACGTCTAGCACATCATATGTTTTGCACAAACTTCGCATCAACACAATTATAGTGTGCGTATTAACATGTGAATTTGACCACAGAATTTACCTCATATGATGAATTGGCAAAAATTTTTTATTCAAAAGCGTTTTTTTTCAACTTTTTTTATAATTTTAAAAATTTTTTTAAAGGAGAAGAGACCATCACATAGACGGGAGATTTTTCGGTCTCTACAAAAAAAAGAAAAAAAAGAAGATTTTTTTGCATTAGCACTTCTCACTCCGCTAACTTGCATGTTTCCTAAAACTTTCGCTTCTCAAATTTCGACTTCAAATAAGCATACCAAATGCAGTCACAAAAATGGGTCATTTGCAAGATCACACTTGACCTGATGAGGCCCAACTGTTAATGGGCGAAACGTTGTCAAGATTAAAATATTTTCAACGTAGACATTGTGTAAGTTAAAAACTTTTTCTTTTCAATTTAAGAAGCAAATTTATCAGTTTTTCAATCTAATTCAAATTTTAAAAACAATAAGAAATGAAATTTTTCAAGAAGTGATTTTTTTCGTCAGCTAATTTCATAAATAATAACTTTTTGTCTATATTCAAAAGGGTGATAAAAATTATTTTTCTTTTAGTTAGTAAATGTTAGAAATGTTTTAAAGTTAAAAATTCAAAATTTAAACTTATTTTATTGCTTTATCGAAAATTGTGCGATTGATTTACTTTTACGCAGAGCTTATCTTTTAAATGCTCATAAGCTCAAGTTTTTCTACAAATGAGAACAAGTTTTGCAATTGTTAATGCTCAGCAATAAAATAGAATGCAGCCAAAAGCTGGATAGTGCTCATCCTGGAGACTAGGAAGTCGTTATAAAATAGAAGTGAAAAAATTCTTGTTTTATGCGCTCATCTCTACAATTTGCCACTTCTCTGCATCGCAAAAGTAAAGAATGCGCTCATTTCACTTTTGAGAAGTCTGTCACGACAAAAAATAAATCTCATCTCCTACACGATAAACGTTTTCAAAAAGTAAACAAAAGTTTTTTTGGAGACGATTTCGCGCGAAATACATCACGGACACAATTAGCGCTAATTTGCGTTTTCTGACTTTACGTCTGAATTCGTTTAGTTTCTTTATGTTTCATTTAATCAATACGATGACAAACAAAGAAATCGTGTGATCGTTGCGCAATCGAGCATTTCTCGGTAAAGAGAGGTGATGTCGAACGCGAAAAATGAACTCGAGAATTGATAGTAAAACCTATTTTTACTTTTTCTTTCAAATGTTTGTTTTAAGCCTTTGTTTTGCTGCGATATGTTTGACTTCCTTTCCTCGCATTACATTTTTAACAATCGTTCTGCCTTATTTTAAAAGCACTGTAAACAGAGATACACGTAAATAAAGCACACAAATATTTCTAGAAAACACAATCATTCGCTGTATTCGCTGGCCATATAAAGTTTCGAAAGAGTAAATTTATATTTTTATCTTCACACTATCGTCTAACTCGACTCGAAGAGGCAGACAGCGTAATTACGAGAGAAAACTGTTTTACTTGGAAATTTCTTTTCTTTTCAAAGCAGCAGCGTTTAACAATTCCGTTAAAGCGTAGCCCGTTCAAATTTCTGCTCTCTGTCTCCGTTAAGCGTCATTAAAATTTTTCAAAACTTTTTGCATCGCTTTTTTTCAACGCTTGTACGAAGCTGATTGTGTGCGAGTTTTCTTGTAATCACTCATCGCGAATGCAGCGCACACAACGCGCTCTCGCAGATGCGTCCGTAGATGTTAATTAACGATAAGCACGATTTATTTGCGAAATATTGAATGTGGAGAGCGAAAAAAAATCAATTCACTCGAATAGCTTTCAAACATCTTATTCACTTTTATCTGACATAATGTTTGTGGAATAAACGCAGAGCTACTCTTTCGCCGCTTTCTCTTCTCATTCGCCTTCTGTTTCCGAAATATTTCCGATATTTACTTAACTTTTCCGATAAATTCTTTACTTTTTATTTCCGCGAAAAGTGCGATGAACAGCGAATGAACGAAAAAAACGTGATATTGAGATTAAAATAATCGAAATATCTTTTCTATACAAGAATGAGAATAAAAATTAATAACGTTTCCTATTCTCGTGAGCGCTCTTCACTTCTGCTTATCGTCATAAGCATACAAGAAATAAATTGAAGCATCTACTAATAAATTTTATTTATACTTTGTCTTCTTTCGTGAAACACGATTTCTTCGCCTAAATAACTAAAGTGAAAAAAATTTTGAATGTCACTTTGTTTATGCTTATGTCAATATCTAAAGCTAACAAAAATTTTACTACAATTCTTATCAGACTTCAGATTTTTAAATTTGCAATACTGGTAATAAAATGAAGTAAAATTGTTGATTTTTATGAATCAACAGTCTTCGCTTAACTCATTTAGCTTGTAAATCTTTTTGATTATTTAAATTTTATATTCAAAATTTTTCATTTAAATTTTTAACATTGCTTTGGAAAAACAGGCAAACTTCTTCATTAAAGATTTTCATAAATAAAATTTTAAAAAACGAAAATATTTGTAAAAATGTACTACCAGATTGCGATTTTGATGGATTATTAGAGTTGTGACACTGTCATCTGCTAAAATAAATTTGTAAACATGTCTAAATAAAGTAAAAAGTAAAAAACTAATGCGATGAAAATCTTTTAAGTGTTTGGCCCTTAAAATAATAATGACAATATGGTTGAATAATAACAAAAACAAGCATACAAAATAATTTAAAATTTTCCATTGTTCAAAGTTCAAACACTTACAGTTTCGAAAAGAAAATTTGGAAACATTTGTTATTATCTTATCTGAAGAAAATGCTTGAAATTTCATAAGGGTTGTCGACACAATTTGAACTTGTTGAAATAAATAAATTTATCTCATTTCGAAAGTTATTGTTGAAATGAAATGCAAAATGCTTCTGAATTTCTGATGAAATTCGTATTTTGACTTTGTTTTTTTCATCCGGTTTTCACGATTGAACAGATCAGTGAAGCCATCATTAGCGTGAAACAGTGGACTGGTAACGTAAAACAGTGCATAAGGATAACAGTGGCAGCCTTCGTGGAGCAGTAAGCAGCGGTTTTAAAATTATTATGTTTGGTTGAAGATCAGTGGCGATCTGACATCTCGATCTAGCGAGGGTTAGAAAGTGAAGTGAAGGTTGTGAAAGAAAAATATGTAACAGGTAAGCTGAAAGCTATCTAAGTTAAGCATTATTATGCGAGCTCATTCATTTTCGATCGAAATTGCCCGAACTCAGTGTAATACAGACCATTTGGGGCAAAATCTCATTCACTATTCGTTCATTCAACTCTTGCAAATAACCGTGACGAAATTTGTGCTCAAATTCAAGAGTGACTTCGATTAATTTATGCTTAAAGCAATGTTTCAAATCTAATCTCTATGCATAAGCGAATTCAAAGTGTTCTAATAGTTACCTAATGGTGAACACACTTATTATTGCTTATAACCAATTTAAATAAGTTAATATGTATTAGAGAGCGAAATTTTTTCTAAATACTTTCAGCTATATGGAGACTTGCACTTACTTTTCACATTTTCATCAATTGATAAAGAAATTTTCTTTCCGAGAATGTATGTTGATTCTTTCTCGTTCTGTTCATTCGGAAATGGAGGTGATAAATTTACTCATTCACGATAAGATTAAACTACCGCTAATGCCTCTAAGCATGAAGTGTTCTCAGTTGATTACTCAATCCACATGTAACAGTGTTAGGTGAAATATACTTCGATCATAATTTAAAACAATATATTTGAAATTTTTCGAAAATATGTGAATTTTCTAAAAATAATTTAACTTAATCGAACTTAGAATTGTCAAAAATAAATTGAGACTATGTTAGTGTTATTCGCATTTAAAAATGTTTTTCAGTTAAGTTAAAATTGAAAATTTAAAACTTTAAAATTTTGGTAACTCTTAATTTTTTTAAACCTGGAACAATTTTCTTAATTGAAAACGGCATCAAAAAATTAATATTTATGATATTGTTTTATAAAAATGAGCTTTGAAACAGGTAAAGTTTGCGAAAGTTGCAAGTTTCCGGCTTCTATTTATTACATTATTATAACAGTTATTTAAACACCGTGTTTCATACACAATTCAATTTATGCAAAAATATTTTTAAAAAATTTGCCAAACAAATGCTGATGAAAACATATTTCAATATGATGATAATATTTTTGCCTATTCATTTAATATTTAACTGAGTTTAAGGTAGATATCGGGCATCGAAGCTTATTTCCATTCTTTCCCATTTTCACAGATCGAAATAGAAAAACTTGATGCCCCATTTCCATTCCAGTACGTGCAGAGCTATAGTTTAAGGATCAGTTGAAATGTTCGATCTTTAACGAAAAGCAAATTTGAATGGCTGTAGCAAATAAATAAATTATTATAAAAAGGCTTTCAGTTTTTAGCGACCTTTTCAAAAATTTTTATATTATCACAAACGTGTGCATCTGCGTATGACGATGTAATCAACTTTTTGCTCGAAAATTTTGTTTTTCGCATTTCACTTTTGTTGTTTCTGAAGCACCATCCTTAATCAATGCCATCCTGATTAAGTGCCGTTCTTACCTAATTCAATTTTGAGAAGAACAATAGCCTTTCACTTCGAAATTAATTCTTTCATGTAAAACGAAACAATCTTCTCATCTCTAAAACTTAATGTTCATGCGAAATCTCGAAAGAGAGTTTCGCACCGAGGCTACGAAGTAAAATAGTTTTTCAGCGCCTATGCAGTGTTCAATTGATCATTGTCTATAGTTCAAAGTGAAGCGAAGGAGCTCTACCTTTCATACCGAGTACTGTTGTTTGACATTTAACAATTGTAAACTTATTGATCGCTGTTTTAATTTTTTTATCGTAAAACAGCTGAATTACTTTCGGCGTTCATTGCGCGCAATGTTTTCTACGCTCGCAGCGTTCAATATTCAAAAGGAAGCTTTATGTATTGATCGCGATAGAGCGGTGAAAAGCGAAAAAAGTTCAATAACCGACTTTTAACCATTCACTTTAAATGCAAATTTTCAAACAGAAAAAAATCGAAAATCGTGCATTTTTATTGTAACATAATTTTGCGCGCAGCGCTTTGCTTCTCTCCGCTGCTCGCGTATCATTTGTTTTCGCTCGCTCTACACTTTCGCTTTATGACCTCTCGCCTTGTGGCCGAAAGAGATGTTAAAAGCAAACGCGCAGCTAAAAACAAGTGTCCGTTCGCAGCGAATGAACCCAGTGACCAAAAGATTGCCGACTGAAAACAACTTCTTTCTGTAAAGGCGACGATATTACAATGTTTGAGCACGTCGTTAACCCCGAAAGGGCGAAAAGACCACCCGTTTTGAATCCGTTTGCTCGCCGCTGCTTATTCGCTCGTTTTCATTTTTCAACACTTTTTCGCTTTTCGCTTTCTATTCGCTTCGAAATTCGCTCTTTCGACCAATTTTATTTCGCCTTTTTGCATTCCACTGAATTAAGCACACAAATCACACGCGAAACAAATTAAAACAACTTTTTATCAACTCTGAAAGTTACTTTTTTTTGCTTCAACTCTTGCTTTTATCAATTATTTCATTGAAGTTAAGTGCCCAAATTATTTACAATTCTTTTTGTTTTTGACCCATTTTCACACTCAGATAAGAAGAATAAGCGAATCGCTGTTGATTTTTTGAGAAAACATATTCGTAAAATGAAGAAAAGCTAAAAGCGAAACAATTTTCCTCGCTCAAGCAATGAGATAGCGATTGGCTTATAGCTTTTTGTTCAGAACATTTTCCAAAATTATGTATTCACTGTATTTAATAAATAGAAAGCGTCAAATTAACATAAGCAAATGTAAGAAATTGCGATGAATCGAGCGAAGAAATTCGATGCCGGCAATGAAATGGTACACTAAGTGTTTTCGAGCTCCGTGTTTCTCCTCTTCAGCTTTCGCTGAATGCAGCTGTGTTATTTTTTCTTCAAAGATGGTTTAACCATCGTTGAAATTCGATTTCACCAACTTATAAAATGTTTTTAATTTTTATGCATTGAATTCATTGCATCTTAAATTGCGTTTCGATCATTTGAGAAAAATAATTGAAGCCAGTTTTCAATCGCGACAAAATTGACGCTATATCGACCTTAAAATTCAGCGAGCATTTTTCAAATACCAAAACACACTCTAATCACACATTTAATTTCATTCTAGATTAGCAAATTTAATTTTTATCAAAAAAAATTATTCCCGAAAAGCTTTTCGTTCTCGATGTTTTACTTAAATACAAGCGATTCGCTTATCTTTTGTATACTTCAAAACTTTTTTTTAATGTTCGCATTTCGATCGATATCTATTCATTTATTGATTTGTTTTCACACATTTCTTACACGCAATTGAAACACTTTATTCGATTGTAAAGATATTATCATCGCTTCAAATGAATTTAAATTTTTAATTATAATAAAACCTGTCAACAGTCCATTTTTTTAAACAAATCTGTTCACATTTTTCTGTGAAAACTTTTTTTGCTTCGACCTCAAAATGATAAATTGCATCTTCTATTCTATTTTCAAAATTAAAAAAAGTTTTTACATGAAAAATGAAAACTTTTTTGTTTAAAAAAGAAAGATTAAAAGTAAAAAAAGATAAAATAAAATTTTAAATAAAACAGAATGAACTGGTGAAATACTAGAAGGGTGTTAGATTCGAAATAAATCTAATTAATCTTGTCGCGGAAATTACTATTATTTACGGTTCCTTTGATAAATACCTTACTCGATTAGATAGACTGACATATAAATAAGAGCTCAATACAATTATTTTTAGTCCAATCAGTTATTTTTAGTTTAAATGTTAGTAAAACGATTTTTCTAAAGCTAAATGATGAATAAAATGAAAAAATTTTGAGTTTTATTTTAACAAATATTAACAATGTTATTATTTAGAACTATATTTGAATTTTTCACTAAACAAGAAATCAATTGATGCACAATTTCATAATGAACGTCAATTTGCGAGCAATTATCAACGTAAACCAGTCTAAAGTACTTTGAGAACATTTGTTTGAATTCATTCTCACACTTTTTACCATGGCTTCCTTTGCTTTGTTCCTTTCCTTTGTATGTAAGATTTTCTTGAGTAAAAACAAAGAAATTTAAATTATTTCAAGTTCTTGATTTTATCACGACTTTTTACTCAAAAGAATTTTGAATTGCAGCCATTACATTAGTCTTGAACTGAAATTTAAATTTTACACCATGCTTATTTAAATTTGTAAAATTTTCAGAAACGTGTCGAAAATTTTAAAAAAATTCAATGTTTATATCATTAAATATAATCTTGAATTTCGCGTAGCGCCGGAATCGCAAAAAAAAACAACAAAAAAACAACAACGTTTAATTCTGTTTTCATTGCTGCAATACAATAATTTCCTTTATAAGTTCGGCAACAAAAATTTGAAAGAGTTCCACACCTCAATTGAAAAGATTTAAAAGCGAAAATCGCAATGATTGTGTTTCGTGGTCATCTGCTCAATTTTCCCACAAAAAAGCAATAAAATGAGATAAAAAGCATCGCAATAAAGTGTATTGTGTGAAACTCGAACGAGCATTTTCAGTTTGAAATTTTATTTGAATACTACGCTAATGTAAAAATAAGTGCGAATAAATCATAAAGAGAGTATTTCATTGAAATGATTGACATTACATAGTTCAACGAAAGTAGAATTCACATATGAATTATTTCGATTGAAAAGCAAATAAAATTTACCCTTTTTTCACACAAAAATGCTGATTTGTGGTCTCTGTGTGAGATCAATGCTTCATTTTTTAGAGAAAAAATTCACGCGAAATGAGGGCAAAAATTGTTTTCGTGTCTAGCAATGAATAAGAAAACTTTTTTTGCAATAAAAATGCTTCATATATACACTTTATGCTTGATGTGTGCATTTTATAAACCATGTTCTTGATGTGTTCATCGTCATAAATGAGCCGCAAACAGATCGAATGCGATGATACAACGTTACATTCAGCATGAGGGCGTCCAGATGAGCTGCGGGTGTGTGCGTGTTCTTCGACTGTTTTAAAATTAAAATTATTTTCATTTTTCAAAAAACTTTTAATTGATTTGTTTCGCGTACCTTAGCGTAACATTGAATGATTTATTGAAAAACTTTTTCATTCGAGTTTGTTTACTTAAAAATTTCGGACACTGAATTCGATTTCTTGCTAATGTTTTTTTTTCTTTTTCGAGAAAAATGAGTAAATCACAAAATCATCTCCACTAGTTGGAGAGAAGAGAGAGATTAGTGTCAAAAAGCGATGCCACTCGATCATAATTTTAAGAGGTCAAATTTTATCATTTTGAGCGAAAATTTTTACATTTCATTTGACTCTAATTTTTTTTTATTAATTTTTAAAATTTTACCAACTTCAAAATGCGACTCGATGTCGTCTGAAATGGTCTTAAATCCGAAGCAAGCATTGAATTCGATCGCTATCTAAGCCTGCTTTTAAAATTTACGACTTGTCATTCGAACTCAGAACTAGCGAAGCAAAAGCTGCTTTCGTTACGCTGCGCTCACTTTTTCATAGTAATTTTTGAAAAAAAGTTGAATTTTTCCTCAAAAATCATTTTCTTATTGCGCTTTGGCATATTAATTAATCAAGATTGAAACGCTTTTTCTAGCAACGAAAACTTGTATATGTAAATTTTTTTGACCAGGAAGCACTAGGCACCATCATTATGCAAATGCTTCCGATGGCGAGTTTAAATTTTTGTGAATTTCGAAATTTCAAATGATTAAAATCGCAGTTTGTTCGTTTTTTTCAACGCTTATTTTGTTATTTTCATTCAAACATACCAACGAAAATTAAGAAAAAAAAATGAGAATGAAAAACAAAAAACTTTAAATTGCAGACGCGTTTGATAAATACTCAAGTTTTTTCAATAAAAGTCGTTCAAGTATCTAAAAACTTATCACTACAATGACTACATTTACGTATGCATGTATGCACTTAATAGAATATCTTTTAACTAACACAGTTTATTCGTCTGCTTTTTAAAACGATTTCTAGACGATCGAGAATTTATTTTTTGAATGTTTTTTTTTATAAAAAAAATTTCAAATGATTTTGTTTAACGGGTGCATTTATCAGCGCAATGATCGTTTTATTAGTCGTTTTATTACGATCGTCAATATTCTATAGAGCTTCTCAAAAATGTGGCTTATGCTGAAAAGCTCGAAGCTATTTTTTAACGTTAATTAGTTTGGCAATTGGTTAAAATTATTTTTATCGAAAAAAAAGCTTCGAATGCAAAAATATAAGCTCGAGTTTTTATTCTTCAATTTTAACGTCTGCAGTTGAATCATTTTATTTTTCAATTATCTAAATGGTTGCGTTCATCAGCGCAAATAAGTGCTTTAGAAAAATAAATTCTAAAAGTAATGAAATCAGATCCTTGAAATCGATTTCGTAATGATTTAAAAGCAAATTATCATCTCGTTTGAAGTGTGAATAAGCCAAAAAGCAAAGAATATTTGATGAATTAAGTGTTTTTCAGCCATTCTTGATAAGCTGAAATTAATAATCACATTTTCTCCTTAAATTTATCTCATTTACATTAATTTCATAATTTTTAGCGTTTGCATTGAAAAATTAAGTTTTTCATAGTCTCGCGAATCGAATCGCTTTGTAAACTCAAAGCTTGCACTTGATTTAAACTTATTTCAAGCTTTAATTGAAATGAGTTTTCGCCAAGTTAGTAGGTGATTCTCATTCTTGGCTCAACAATAATTAAATAAGGCTTACTTGTGGCTATCTACATTCACACGTTGTAAAAGAAAACAGACGATGTTTGGCGATTAAAGTAATGCTACTGAAAAATATTTAATAGCAACCAGTTTCGTATTAATTGAATTCAGCTAATCTGTGTTTAGTGTTTATTGTAAACTAAACTCCTTGTATAAAAACAAGATAATCATTTAAAATTAAAAAAAACTGTTAAAATCAGAGAAAATGTTTTATCAGTATTTGAATCGATTTTGATTTTCACAAAACATGCTTGTGGTACTAATTACTACGCTTTGTGTCATCACTAA
>NCKU01003576.1:0-14692 GCA_003675995.1 Dinothrombium tinctorium | reverse complement strand
TCAAACTTTTGGCTCGGGAAAAGGTTTTTTAATACCGAAAAAGGACTGCAATTGGTGAACAAATTGGGCAACGTTTATATAACTACAGAATTTGGTGTAGCCAATGTTACGTTAGATTCATGGCCTGGAGATGGGAAACAAGCAATTAAAATTTCATATGAGACTTCTCTATTCGATATTCTGACTGATTATATGAGAGAAGTTGTTCCTGATCTTTATCTCGGTATAGCAACTTATTCACACAATGTGTCTTGCATTAGCTTCTTTTTCATTCTTGACATGAATGATCAGCAACAAAAGGAGTCTCAAAAAGTAACAAAAGATAGAGAAAGCTTGTAGATCTGTGCTTTAGATCTCTAGATAAAATCAAATTTGATTCAGAAATTTAACATAAATGAAAAACAGATTTTCAATAAAAAAATTTAAGTTAACATTAAAAATTTTAAATTAGAAAGCGAAAATGTCTCTGAATGATTTGAAAACTATCTTAAAAATGAAAAAAAAAAATTATTTTTTTAATTTTAATTACTGTAAATAAGAAAATTAATTAAAAACATAGAACTATGTGCGTACTCAAACTCTTGATCCACACTTTTTATCAATTTCGACCATTTCTAGCTTCAGCATTTTTCTGATAATAAGAAAATTAATTCGAATTAAGCTCATTTTTTTCGTACAACGTCTTTTCAAGGCTCCACATGAATAATCAGCAACATAAGTTGCCTTAACCAGTAACAGAACAGAGAAAGCTTGTAGGTCTAGTGTTTTAGAATACACTTCATTCAAATTAATTTGCTTTCTTATTTACAAAAATGCATAGAAAAGGAATACATAGAATGGCTGAGATAACAACTTGATACAAAAGCTCTATAATTAAAATTAGCCAATTAAGAAGCTTGCTTGATAGAAATGATAAACAATTATTTAATGAATAATTTTAAATCTACATTTACAATTAAATTTAAGAAAGAAATAAAGAAAGAAGCAAAAAAATTAAATAAATAAATTCTTACTCTAAAAATATAACAGAAATGAACATTTTTAAATTTTATAGCTCTAAATAAAAATTTTTTAGATTCACAAAATTTTACTTCATCTTTCGGAACGTTTACTTTAATTCTTCCATTCGATTTATAATTGAATTGAGATTTTCAGATTAATTGAATAACCAAATAATTTTAAGAATTATCCTAATTATATAAAAAGTCACACGCTAGAACGCAATTGAAAAGTAAGTTTAAATATTGTTTTGAAAATAAAAAACATTTTTAAAGCTTAAAACTTAAAATGCTTTATCTTTTATGAGTTACACTTATGAATTCATAAATTTTTGTTTCAAAAAATTTTATTACTTCATTTGAAATAATAATTGCATTGAAATTATCACTCATAAAAAATAAATAAAAATTTTATTTGAGGATGCATTAAACCCAGTGTCCATCAGTATTTTTTTGGCGTATAAGGCGAACACTTAAAATAATTCAATTCATTTTGTGCAGCTTTGTCCAGAAAATGAAGGTTCAAAACTCTTTCCCATCGAATTTTGTTGTTGTATTTTTGAATCTCATAAAAAATTTATGCTCTTGTATCCATTAAAAAATATGTGAAGCTATCAAATTCAATCACTAGTAATGCAAGTAGCTCAATTACTAAAATCAAATCACATTTTAGGTGAAGCTTTTTACTGTTTCAAGAAAAAAAAAATTAAAACGAATTGACATTTTTTTTTAATATAATCGAAAAATTATTATATTTGATCACTGTAAACGAAATCAACAATTTAGAAGTTCAAATTCTTCGTCAGGATCATTTTCAACGACATTTCGATCTTCTAGAGTTGTAAAGAGCTCTTTACTGTGGTGATTAACTGTTAAAACATTGGGTGCTCCTGGGATCAAGTCGTAGTCAAATGAATTTGAACTTTGCATATTTTCACTTAATAAGGCTGTTTGAGCCAAATTCTTCGTAACCTCTTTCGATATTTGAAATAATGGCTGCTTTTGGTTACTAATAAGCACATCGTTTGCGAGTAAACACCAATAGTCAAAATCGTATTCAGTGTGGAAGTAAAAACAAAGAGCCATCGATGGATCGAGTTTAGAGATATCCATTCTGGCCACAGTCGGCTGATGGTAGCTTGAATCATCGAACACAGTATTCGATTTAAACTCTTCACAATCTACTGTTTTTTGAGTTGTATGCGGATCGAGATATAAAAGCTGATTTTCAACGAAGCCGATAAAGTAAAGCGCATGATTCGGTCTTCCACCGATGATGCCGAGCGATTGTTTAAACTTGAAAATGACTTTTAAGGAGTTAAAGTACAAAGGATTGATTTTGGTTAAACCTAAGCGTAAAGGAATAAATAATAACAGCGATTTCCAATTTTCATTTGTCGAAGATGAACGTTGATAATTTCGCTGTTCTGCTTTGCACAGTTGTTTTATGTCATTTATTATGACAACATTATCTAGCGCCACGTGAACAGCTAAATTATTCCAGCGATCGTACACAGACAATTGTTTTAAAGTTTGTGCAATCGAATTTGGTCCAAACCATTTTCCTACTGGTTTACCGTCAGAGGTGGCCATTTGAGTGATTTGATGTATTGAATACGGAGAATGTTTCTTGTCCAAAAATAAACCCAATATACGAAAGTATAAAAGCTCTTCTTCACTCGTTTTCCTCTGCTCACCTCGACGTGGGATCCAACGCCAATCACGTCCCAAATGTTTTAAAATTAACGCCTGTGCGACCACCATTTGACCGCAGCGCAGCATACAGCCCCAACCGTGGTCACTCTTAGGACCTTTGCCGCCGATCGCTGAGAAGCCTTTGCGATAAGTGATCCATATTTTCGAACGAAAATCGCTTCGCAACTCGTCGAGTTGATAAATCAAACTATATTTGCGGCCAAGTAGCCAAAGAGGCCTGTGGGTGTAAGGAAAGTCGCTGCATTCATTTGATTTCTTCATATAAGTGTCGAAACGACAAACGCCGTTGAAAATTTCCATTTATTCGTAGCTTCACTACTCGCTTTTAAAACGTTTGAGTTTGCAAAAAAAGAGAACAAATGAAAACTCATTTGAAGAGAAAATCGATTTTTGTTTAATTTGTTAACAGAATATCGAAATCGCTAATTGAAATCATAACGCGCTGAATCATAATTTTAAAAGCAGTAAATTGTTTATTAATCAGAGTGTGTAAGATATCTTGCATAACAGTTATTACAGTTTTTTAAATGACAATCACTCAATGTCAGATATGGATGATCAGCTTGTTTGTTAAAAAACTAGCTCATGATAAGTTAAAAACGAAATTCAATGAATTTAACATCGTGAAAATCAGTTTACTGTCTAATCGTTAAGAATGCGAAAATTCAATTCAACAAGTCTATCGTTCGCAATTACTTTTCAGCATTAGTAAATTATATTTGTTTTCGATATTTAAAAAATTAAAAGTGCAATTATTAAAATTCATTTTGCAGCAATTATCAAAAAATTTATTTATTTGACGCATTTTTTAAACTGATGTTAAAATTCAGCAAAATCAGTTGTGAGAAGTTTTGCTTTTCAATTCCAATGATTCATTTAAATTCATCAAAAAAATTTTATAGAAAAATTGCAAAAAAACAGATTTAATTGAAAAGTTATAAACATTTAAAATGCGATATTTAGTAAGCTGTTGCGTCAACTTAATCATGTGACAATTTACAATCATTAAAGATAATGTTTATCAACTTATTCAAAATTTTCTAACAATAGAAGTGTTTCGACTGTCAAGCATATTCCATTATTAAAGTAACTTTTTTAAATGTTTTTAAAGAAACGATTAAAAGTTAAAAATTTACTGCATATAAAATATTTTTCATTTGATGAAAATCAAAAGATATAAACCCAAAGCTTATTTCCGAAAATTGTTTGATGTAACTTGTGTTAGGATATATGCGATCCAATGTACCTAGCGTCATCTTCCTCTGGCAAAATGAATAAGATTAATTTATCTGCTCTGAGCATTTGATTTTTTTTAAAACTAGTTGTTCATAAAATGTTGGCGGAAAAAGTTAAATTCATCTACATTCAAAACGTTTTGATGAGATAATTTTCTAATATATTCTCACTGTGGTGCTTTCTTTTTATCACTAATAATTTGAATTAGCAATCAACTTTCTTGTTTTGGACATTTGATTCTCATAAATTTATCTTATCAAACGATTCCTAGAATGCTTCTCAATATAGATTTAAAATATAAATTCAAGTCAAGTCAATATATTTTTCACTTTTTTGAATGTTTATTCAAACGAAAAAAAAATTGAAAATCACATTTAGCGCTTTTTGTTTTTGATTGTGTATGCTCGTTGCCTTGCAAAAATGTAGAACTTTTGACCTTATGAACAATTTTGTCCTTTTGGTGACTGATTTTATTACGCAAACATTGCTGAAAAATCTTTGAAAATTTTAATCGTTTTAAATGAATGTTTAAAAAGTTAGAGAAAACAGAGTGGACACCTCGAAAGTTAAATCCTGTATAAGAGTTAAATATTTTCAAATTTTTATATGAAAATCTTTAAAATTTAATCTCACAAATACGATTTAGTTCAAGCCTTTCGAACTTTTTGATCAAGAGAAGCGTGTAAATAAATAAAAATTTTCAAAATTAATTTAATAGCATCTTAAATTGAACAAAAACTATTTAACAGACATTTAGTTAAGAATTAAATTTTAATGAACTAAGCGAATGTTTTATCCGATGAGTTTTCCTGCTCCGCCCTTGAGTCCTTTAACTGCGCCACCGCCTGCAGCTCCCGCTTTCGCTGCGGCTCCAGCAGCTGCTGCAGCACCAGCTTTCCCGCCCGCTTTGCCTCCTTTGGCAGCCGCAAATCCTTTCTTTCCTCCGGCTTTACCAGCCTTGGCCCCAGCTGCGGCAGCACCAGCAGCAAAGCCGCCTTTCTTACCAAAACCGGCTGCTGCACCACCAGCTGCAGCGGCACCTCCAGCTTTACCGAACTTGAAACCTTGAGAAACACCAAATGTTTTCACGGCTCCGAACGCTTTATTGTAACCAGCTCCTCCTTTCTTCGCAAAAGCGGCTTTCTTTCCGAATTTCTTGCCGAATCCTCCAGCAGCTCCGACCTTTTTCACTCCCTTGGCACCTTTGGCTCCCGCAGCTCCGGCTGCAGCAGCAGCAGCAGCTCCTTTACTTCCTGCCGCTCCAGCTTTGAATCCAGCCTTGCCAGCCTTGCCTGCTTTGTAACCCGCTGCCGCACCTCCTTTCTAAACATTGCATCACATTTTTACTTTCACTATGCACGAAATACTCTCTTGTTTGCACAAACCTTTCCGGCTTTGCCGACAATTGCAGCTCCTGCACCTTTTCCGGCTCCAGCACTTTCAGCAGCTTCCAAGTCACGTCTTTCTCTATTTAAAATCGCACTTACAACAGAGTCTTCAATCTCATTATCGCTTGCGTCTTCATTTGTCAGCTCTTCACTCTTCACAGAGTTGATAAACAGCACATTTAAAGTGAAAAATAGAACGAAAAGCTGTGAAAAAACAAAAACTATTTAAAATGAAACAGAACAGCGAAATTTACCGAAAAGTGTTTCATTTTGATCTTTCTTGTCTCGATTCGCACTTTGCTGTGAATTGAATTCGGTTTTTGAGGTGCTTAAATAGTGGTTTAAATAGCGCTAAACAATTTAATTTTAATAATTTTAACATTCATTTGCGTTTATAATTGCTTTTTCGTTTCAATGCTAGCCATCAAATATTCCGTAAATTCAATGCGATAAGCAAGCGTAGATCCGATTTTGGACCGAAAAACCTATGCATGTAAAAGAATTTTGCTAGTTGCACTCCGAAGTCAAACCAAAATAAAGACCTCGAAATTTGTCTGCATTTTTGTTTCTTTCTTCTTTCACTTTTTACTTACTTTAATGAATTTTTTAGCGATTTTTGTTTGTTCGTGCTTTATTTGCATAGTTTACTTTCGTATCAAATGTTTGTCTTAGCGATAAATGAAGGAAAGTTGCTAGCTAGCTGTCTTCCAATTAAAAATATAAATTAATCTTAAAAAGAAATACCATTAAAAGCGATAAATGTCACCGATACAATTAATTCCTGATCTTACTTTTGATGTTACCGAGAAAACAGCAAATGACCAACAGTTTTTTGCGAAAAATAAAATTTCGCGTGTAGATTCAAAAACTACTTACAATGAAAGCATTCAAATGGCTCAAGACCTTTTCTCATAAAAGTAAGTTGTAACAAAGATTCAAATGCGATATTAAAGGAATCATAATCTTTTTATGCACATAACGCTCGTGAAAAGTTTTATTGACGTGTGAACTTTATAATTAAATCTATGGGCAAAAATTGTGTTTTTAATGATATATGTGACCAATTTCACGAATTTGATCGGATTTTCTTTTTATAATCTAAATTTTCTAATCTTTTTCCCTATCTAATTTTCTTTTAGTTATTTTGTGTAAATTAGAAAAATAAATTATTTGTTTTTTGTTAGCTAAATATTTCAACAAGTCATCAACATGAAGTTCATCAAAAAAGCTTTCAAAAGCACAAATTTCCAATATAATTGGAGAATTTTTTCGCAATTAGCACTAAAAACCAAAATTTTCCCGCCTTAATTATAAAGTTCGCATGTAAAAAAACTTCGAAGAGTGTTATATACAAAAAATGACTATGAATGAGATTCAAAGATTTTTCTTATACCTAGAGTCAATAGGAAAATTCATTTTAAACAAAAAATCATTTAAACTCCTGCCACAACTTTCATTCTAATCATTTGAACATATTTGGTAACCAATGAGAAAGTAATTTTTTAAAGTTTCCATGGTGGAACTCTTAGCTGGTTCGCAGTTATATAGTTTTGACTTTTTTGGTATATGTTTTATGTTAAAATTCTAATTTTATGCTTCATTCTGGGTTTTTAGGCTCTATATGTTTTGTGTTATGAGACAATGATATTTCCTGATTACTCGGCACGTGCTTCGGTATTAACTCAAAAAATTGAAAATTCCTATTTTCTCAGATAAATCTTTTGCTGTGCATTAAATCACTCAATATTGCAAAGAATACAATTATATTGTGTCATATATGCATGATAAATAGTAAAGATGTTATTAACTAGAAGTATTCTATGCAGGGACTCTAATTTTGGTAGTCTCTGCAAACAACTCATTATAAAGCTGGAGAGAGCAAAAACTATTCAAATCTACTTAATTTTACGCAAAAATCACACAACAAGTCCTTTTAAACTTGAAATATAAAAATATTTAGTCTCATGATTAAAGATGCTAATTTTTGGGAAATACGATTTTTTTTTAAGTTCCCGAAACGATATTAAAATTAAAGTATATTTTAAATAGAACATATAAGTAAAAGTCAGGCCATTAATGAACAACGAAAAACACGAAATAGTTGTTTTTACCACAAAAAAATGTATTTTAAAAGCAAAACGCTATTCAAAAGTCACCGAATCTGTTCAAAATTGCCTGAGAAGGGATTTCGAGAGTTACAGTAAATTTCAAATTTAACATTTCGGTCAAAACCATTAATAGAAGGCGGCACTTCGCTTCGAGATTGTCAAAACTAATAACACTTTTATCAATTCATTTAACTCATTCAGTGATTGAGTTGTAAATGAGAGTCAATATTTATCATCAACCATTTTTTCTCATAATTAGTCGAATCTAAATCAACTCTATATTCGTATTGAAAAGAAACAATTATACAAAAACACAAAGGAATTAAATTAAAATACGAAAATTGCCATAAACATTTGCTATGGTGGACTTCGACATAAAAATTGTCAAGTTAACTGCGAGACTACTAAAAAACTACTTACGAACATCATTACTTAACATTCAACAAAAGACAATTTTTTAATAGCTGACTTTTATAAAAGGGTTCATGAAATTTGAGATCGAGGGATTTTTATGACAAGATCATAAAAACATTAAAAAATGATTTAAACACAAATTGTTTGTTAAAAATTTCATTTTGCTTTGAAAAGGATTCATATCGTATTTCTTATCAATATAGTACAACATGCAGTACTATTCAAATAAGTTCTTATAAAAGAATTAAGTTTGGCAGCTTAAGGAAACTAGAAAAAAAGTGGCCAAAAGTACAAATACCTTGCCCCTAAAAAACCATAAAAAAAACCTTGCCAAAGTTCTACAAATTCTTTTTTCAGATAAATTTTAAATTGAACAAAGTAAGTTAGAAAATTAAATTTAAATTGTTCAGTTTTCAAAGGCTTGCCGATGTAAAGTGAAAAAAGCGACATGAGAAAAAATTAAATTTAAGGACACATTGCCATTTCATCTAAGGTGAGAAAATACGAAACATTAAACTTTTTGTGAATGATTCAGATTTCGGCCATAAATTGAAAAAATTCTGGGTTTAAAGATATAAGATTTACCATCAAAATATATTGCAAAATTTTTCTAATTTTTAGCACAAAAAATCATGAAAAAAGCATCCCTACTCATAATATTATTCATTATGAATAATTGAGCTTTTAATTTAAAAAGGTAAAACTACTTCACAATATATAAAAATAAGAAATAAAATTTGCTTTGAGAAATTGAAAAACTCATAATAATGCGTTTTATACGATTAGTGCTTTAACGTAAAATAAAGTAATTTTATGTAGTTTCAATATGGCAGTGTTTAATGTAATATTAGAAATAAAAGTTGGACATTTTTAATTATAGAGATTTCTCGAGAATGCATTGATCCAAGTGTCGAAAAGTTGAAATAACAATTTTTTTCAGAAAAGAGCGAAAGTAAACATTACGAAATAAGTCGATCATTTATTTAATTTATTTTAAAGCAAATCTCTTCGTCGCACTGTTGTTTCGAGCGTACCGCGCGCGCAAAAAAAAACGGTTAACTTATCGCTCGCGTAAAGAACGAAAGATGTCGCCATTGTCGCTCGATACAATGTCTTCCATTTTGAGTACGAATTGAAAGATAAACACAAAACTCGATTTTTGCGTTTAGAGCGAAAGACACAAAATTTTGTTTGAATTTCAAAAGTGGACTGAAAGCTAAGCATGGATTTGCCGAAACCACCCGAAGGTAAGCGGTTTCGCGGCGATGTGTTGTTTCAACGCAACAATAACGTATCGCGAATCGAATCTCGGCATGTTTTTCGTGAGTTTGTGCTTTACTTTATTCAAAGAATGCATTGGTTTTCCTCCATCGGCGCAATAATCCTCATTTGTTTCGTTCGCAGATCATGAATTGAAGAATATAATCGATAAATTGGCGCAATTTGTCGCTCGCAATGGTTTCGAATTCGAACAGATGACAAAACAGAAGCAAAAAGATAATCCGAAATTTTCGTTTCTATTTGGCGGTGAATACTTCAATTATTACCAATATCGTGTCACCTCCGAACAGGCGATACTTAGACAGCGACAAAAGCAAGAGATAAGTTTACAACAACAACAGCAGCAGCAGCAACCACCCCATGCGCAACAACCACAGATGAGTGCGGCACAAAGTAATTACGTAACTGGTCACTTAATGAATGTTTCTTCGCCTCAAATGCCTGTTAATCGTTCTCACTATCAACAACAACAGCAGCAGCAACAGCAACAACCATCGCAACCGATGCCAACTCATCCACAGAACGCAATCACTCAGCAAATAAATGAAGCCCAGGAACAAATAAGGCAAAGCGAGCAAAACCTAATGGCTCAACATCAAGTGCTGATGAAACAACAACAAATGATGATCGATGAAACGATCAGAAAAGCTCAGGAAGAGCAGCTCAGAAAAATGGCTCATGATTTCAATGTCAATTTAAATGAGTTTGAAAATGTTTTACAGCCAATCATTGAAACCTGTACCAAAGATTCTATTTCGGTGTGTATTTTTGTTTAGATTTGTTTATTTTGAAATTAATCTCATTTCATTTCTTAGTATGGCAAAAGTTGGATATTCACTAGATGTTCACTTCCCGTTCATTATGATATAATTGCTAAGTATTTGCTAAAAAGGTAAATTTAAACATCTAAAACAGTTATTTGATTCAATTTTAATTTCACAGAGTATTAAGTCTTGGTCAATCGTTTGATGCTAAGCTTCATCTTCTTTATCTAATAAATGACCTTCTCAATCATTGGTAAGTCATAAATATTTGAGTCAGAACTGATGATTTACTTTTAAACTTGAAGTATGCGGAAAGGAAGCGAATCACTGAAACGATCGCTAGAGAAAGTGATTATTCCCATTTATTGTTGCGCTTTTTTCGAATCAGACGAAGAGAAACAACAGCGGTTAATAAAAGTAAGCTGAAACAACAAAACTATATGTTTTAACTTGATAAAATAAAACACAACTCTTCTTCGTTTCACATAAAGCTTCTCAAACTATGGGAATCAAATCAATACATCGATGAAAATATTTTGGATGTAAGGGTTAACTAACTCTAAATCTATAATTAACGCAAAATTTATTGCGTTAATTTCATGTCAAAGCTTTACAATTTAACGAATCAAATGTAACGCGTTTTGTTGTTTATTTCGCCTAAAACAGCAGTTGCAAAAACCGCAAATGGCGTTGGCTTCTTATCAGGTAATAAATTTTATAATTCAATTTTCTTTCGATTCTGTCGTAATTACTTTTTTCAGCCTAAAAAATTTTAATTTAAATTTTTTAAAAAGTAAAATTTTAGTGGTAGGCAGTTTTAGTTGTAACTAATTCTTAACTTTGTATTCTCTCTTTCTTGCCTCTTGTATGTTTATTTCCTCGGACACAAAAAGGCTGCGCTATGCAATGAATTTTCAGCTCTAATATCCCCAATAACTTCGGGGACATTAGCTAAATATTCTCAGTTGCAAAAGCAACATAATGAATTTGTAGCCCATCAAACAGCCAAAATGCAACAATTACAGGTACGAAATTTTTCTAATTTCCAAACTTTGCATCAAAGATACACTGAATTTACGCTTAAAGATAATTTCATCCAAAATCCTTTTATTGTATGCTAAAATCGATGATCATTGATCGTTGAGTCGTGATTTGACATAATCTAATGATTTTACATTGTTCATTCAGTGTATTTCTCACTTAACTTTACTTTCTCAACCTAATTATTAAGAAATTAATATGATTTTTTAATCACTTGCTATAGCAACAGCCACAAGTTCCCCAAAACATGCCGATCTCGCTTACTGGACCTCCTGTATCTTCAACTCCAGCAAGTAAATATTTTACAATTAACTAAATTTTGCATCTAAACTGTTTTTAGTGATGATTCAAAACCAACCTCCAATTCAATCTTTCGGACCCCAGCAACATCCTCCACAGTTGCCATCATCTATGCCGCTCTATCCTCAGATGATGCCCCCACATTCGCAATCGATGGCCCCCTCTCAACCATCTCCAATGCCAATGCCGCCAATGCAACACGGGCAACATCATCCTCTTCTTCCTCAACCAGGACCTCCTCCTGTATCTATGGCTGGAAGTCACAGTCAGCCTCCTCCATTTGGTAATCCCACGTTAATACCTCCGCCGATTGTGACACCAACAATTCAACCGACATCAGTTCCAAACCCTCAGTTTTTCAATTCTGCACCTCCCACTGGTCCTCCTCCAATAACAATGATTAAAGAAATACAACCTGATGTACCATATTACGAATTGCCTGCTGGATTAATGGTGCCTCTCGTCAAATTAGAGGATTTTGAATATAAGGCGATAGATCCGAAAGATATAAGATTACCACCGCCTGCACCGCCAAATGAGCGTCTGCTAAAAGCGGTCGAAGCATTCTATTCACCTCCAAGTCATGAAAGACCACGTAATAGCGAAGGTTGGGAACAGTTAGGTTTGTATGAATTTTTCAGAGCGAAATCACAAGCAATGAAAGTGAAAGACGATCGAAGATCATATTCATCGGAAGATGATTCGCAAGATTCTTTCCAACAACAAGAACATAAGTCTTACAGACGTAAAAGTCATTCGCCTTCACCAAAACGCCGATATCGTGAAGACAGAAGGTTAGTTTTTCATTTTTATTTTCATCATTAAAATTCTTTTAATTCAGTCCAAGAAGAAGAAGGAGAAGCAGTAGCAGAAGTTCTAGTCGTTCACCATCCTCATCATACCGCTCTAGATCACATTCTGGTTCGCGATCGCGATCACGCTCACGGTCAAGAAGTCCTTCATCCAATAAGAATCATTTTTCCCCTTCGCACTTCACGTAAGTAAATTTTAAAATCTCTTAAAATTTTATTAATTCTGCTTTAACAGTTCTTACAGTAATCGAGACAATAAAAAGATTGACGAGTCGAACAAAGGTCATCAGCTTCTTAAGAAAATGGGTTGGTCAGGTGCTGGTCTCGGTTGCTCAGAGCAAGGAATCAAAGATCCGGTACACGGTGGTGATGTGCGAAATAAGCAAGACATGTACAAAGGCGTTGGTCTTGAAACGGTGGACTTAAATGATCCTTATGAAGCTTTTAGAAAAAATAAAGGACAGGCGTTCATGCATCGGGTAATGAAAGGAAGAAGTGAGAAATAGTTTTTCATATTTCACTTTTCTACTCATCACTTTAATTTTTGTTAAACATGATTCAATAAATTTCAAGCGACGAAAATAAAAAATTATAAATCGAACGAAAATGTTAAAATTATTAAGGTGTTGAAGTGATAGTGAAAACACTGAAATTCCTGCCATCACTTTAAAAATTTCAAGCTCAACATCACGATAAAGAATGGAACCATACACTTTGATTGGCGATCTAAATTATTTTTACGTTATCAATTTAGGAATTGATTCGGTAGGTCAAAACAAACCGCTTAAAAATACTTGATAAAATGCGGCGTCCCCTTCAATGTTAAATATCGAAGATAAGAAGAGAAAACTGTAAACTGTTCGTAGTAATGGATAGTTGGCAGACATCAATTGTGTTTTCCTCCATGAGCCCGTGGCATGCCCACAAGCCAAAAGTTCTCATTTTCACAAGATTTGGTACACATTCGCCGCACTTATAGCTCCACGGAGAATACCAATTCAACTGCTCAACATATTAATGGTAGCAGTTATTAAATTTGACAATGTAACACCGAATAAAAAAATCACAAAAATTGCATCACGACAAATGGAAAATTCTTAGGAATTTACATCAGAATTATATGAAGTATCTAAACTAAATTTTAAATTATGAGTTTTAAAGTTGAATTTAAAGTTTAAAATATTAAATTTTAATAGAAAATTTAAAATATTCATGTTGAGATAAGAACAATGGCTCAGTGGTGTCGAGCGTAGATCAATCGTGCTTCAACCGCTCAGGTTCAAATCTAGGTAGGAATGTAAAGTTTTGAAGCCTTTTTAAATTTTTGATTTTCATAAGGCATAAAAATTAAATGCTTCATATGAAGGCATAAAAATTTTTGTAATATGTCAGCATGCTATGACAGCTTTATTTGTTCACGTTCGTGTCAGCCGGCGAATTGCCTTCTAGTTCATTATTCATCTATACGCAAACCGATAAAGCGATAGCAGACACAAAAATGAAAATTGAATCTACCAGATTTAGTTTGCTTGGATAAAATTGAATCCAATCGAATCAAGAAAATATGAATTTCTCGTATTTTTCATTTGAAATGAAACGCGTAACAAGTGAAACAAAAATTAAGGCTTCATTTAATTTTTTTCCAAAGGAAATTTACCATTTGAATTGGTGACTTTTACAGCTTATAAAACCAAATATTTTTCTCTAAATTAAATCTACTAAATTAATCTAAAGTGATTAAGTCAAAATATTTAAAAAATTTTTAAAAATTCAGATTCTTTGTTGTTATAATTAGAGCTGGCATAATATTATTCCGGTTGAGTTCGATTTATTTATATTTAAATAATTATTTTAAGAAATCAAGAGAGTTTCAAATGAAGCAGTTTTCTACATACATAATTTTGCAAAGTTTAAAAAGCTTTTTACAAACTCTGACATGGATTGAAATCAATTTCTAAAAAATGGCAGGAACAAAATCAAAGTCATGAAATAAAATTTTGAATTTTGATTAATGTGGAAATTAAATTTCAATATTTTATTAATATTAAATTTATTTAATGAAGTAAAAAGAAAAGAAAAGAAAAGGTTTAACAAGTGCAAAAGTTAAAGAGAAAAAAGGACAGCAGTAGCCAACATTAAACGTTCTAAGTTAATTTTTGAGTTTTAAAGAACAAGCTTGGAAACTTTTCTGCACACCCAAATCATTTTTAACGAAAAACACACAACGTCCTTTGTTATAACGCCTTAAGTATTGATGGTGAGAAAACGGTGAAAATAATCAGTAAATATAATTAATATTAAATTATTTTTGCTCTCATATGAATTCAGGTGATCTTGAACTGTGTTAATTTTACAGTTTTTGAATTCAATTTTTTGCGAATTGAATTAAATAAAGTTTATGAATCACAAGATTGCGAGTTTTATGTGATTTTAACTTTAATTAAGGATTAATTTTTTCTAATTCCTCTTATTAATGGTTTTCAATTATCATTGCTTCATAAAATTTCACCAACGAAAGTTGGCGAGAAAATGAAAATCAACTTCATTTTAATTAGTTTATTTCGCTGAAATTCTTTCTTATTTCCTTTCTTATTTCACCTTTCATTGCAATTGAAATATTGCCTTCAATTGTAA
>NCKU01003575.1:0-14693 GCA_003675995.1 Dinothrombium tinctorium | reverse complement strand
CGCGTAAATTTTTATACGATGATTGTTGGTTGCACTGTGGCGAACGTATACACCACAATTTAAACAAATTGATAACTGTTCATGATTTTACTTAAAATGCTTTTAATTTTTTCGCAAACCTTGGTAAAAATTTATGTATTTCAGATTGATAAGATATTAAAAGATTGATCCGAGACAAACATTCTTTCCGAAACTGTATGTATTTCAAGCAGTATCAAGCTTTAATCTTTTATTTGTCTTTTATTAAAAATTTTTCATTTAAAAAAATTATTAGGACGTCGAGTGAAAATTGAATTTAAATTGATAATAAAATTAATTTCTTTAAAAAAAGGAAGAAATGCACTAAATTCTACTTCAATAGTTATTCTTTGCTTCACACCTGTAAAATTTTCTTTCAGCTGTGTCAGTCTCTACAATTTTCTATTATGAAATCACATTTCTGAAAATCTGAAACAATAAAACGAATTTTTATTTGAGTGAACATTTTTGAAATTATATTTAATTGAATTCAATCGAACGAGGCTTTAAAGTCTAACCTTTAATTCCATCGATTCTTTTTCGATTATATTTTTCTTTTTAAGTGAAGAATTATTAAATGAGAAAAGCTTTTTTAACCCTTAAAATTTAATTCTCAAACACTAGAAAATATTATTCGAGTTTCATATCTCAGATTCACACGCGCGCATACGTAAGCAAACCCTTAAATAACACTTCACTGTAAAACTTTTTATTTTTTGATCGCTTTTATTTAAATGCGACTTGAAATCATTTTGCTTTTGAGCTCTTTTTCTCATTTTAGAATTCAACTTTTATTTTCCAGATCTTAAGAGAATAAAAAGAGAAAAAGGTTGATCAAAATATGAAAAATTAGATCAGTGCAATTAAGCAACTCATTTCGTCTCTCTTGTTAACTGTTCAATTGTTTAAGTAACATTTTACGAATCTACGATAGGTGACGGTTCATTTAAAATGTTACTCAATTGAGCAAATTCTCTCAATCTTAACACTTTTCGCAAGTGATCGTTACTCTTATTCTCATCTTCTACATAGTTGATGAATTTTTCTCTTTTTTCTGATACTTACATGCTTTCTTTAAAATATCAGGTTGCATCGCATTTTATTCTACAGCTGTATGCGTTTTTTGATCAACGTTGTTTTTTCATTCTCGTAAAACGTGATATCATAGCTTGAAATAAAATGAAGTTGAAAATTTTTTAAATTAACTTTTTCTTCCTCTTATCTTTTTCCTTCGTTTTCTTCATTATAAAGTGTTTTTTCAAATTTCTTTGCATAAACCATATCTTGCATGATTCACTTTTGTGGATTATTTTTTTACACTAAAAAACGCTCACTTACAAATTATGTCAATTTTTCATCAATGTCAATATTTTGATTTAAAAATTTATAATCTTGACTCAACTTGGTCACTTAATTTGGTCACGTTTGCAATTCTTTTTCTTATGTTTCACTTACTTTAATTTCGATCGAAAATTTAATAGGAAAAAAATATGAAAGAAAGTAAATTATGTTCTCATTATTAAATTTTTTGATATTTTTATAAAAAATCCGTTTAAAAATCAAAATCACGGTGTTTAATAAAACATATTAAAAATTTTACTGTTGATAAATATCACTTTGCAATTTTAAAATTCATATTGGTGTTTAATATTTTTTATGATGAAATAATAATAAAAAAAACGATAATTTAAAATTTTTATTAATTTTTAGATTTTAACACTTAAATGATATTTATGAAGAAGTTGCTTTTTCTATTTCTTAAAATGTTCAAATGTAAATAGAGAAAAAGCCAACCGAAAAACAAACTTTTTTCATATCCGTCTTATCATTTTTAATGTTAAAATTTATTTCTCAAAACATCACAATAATGGAAACGAAATAGGAAAGTAGAAGAGCATTTATCATTTTCAAATCAATTTCTAAATCGACGAACGTATTTTACTTTCTAACAACATAAATCATATAAAATCGATTAATTACAGGTCATATACCATAAGTTCATTTAATATTTTTTGAGTTGTCAAAGCCTTTCACGTCGCTGTTCAAACAAAAAGAAAACGAATGAGATGGAGAAAGAAAGCGCATTCACAAGCTGAAGAATTCACAGTTTAATAATGTGTCCGCCTCATAGAAGAAAATGAAGCGTGTTATGAATAATAACATTTTATCTTTTCTATGCTCTGACATTATTCGTTTTCACACTTAACTTGGTTTGAAAAATCGTCGAACAGCACATTTAAAACGATTTTGTTAAGGAATATTGACCACTGATCATTATTTATTTTCACATCCCTTATTTCATCCGAAAAGAATGTGTGTTGTATTTGAATTTGTATTTACGCGATTAATCTAGCAAGTGAAATGTCGATTATAGTACTAAACATAGAAAGAATTTGTTTTAAAGCACAACAAATCATCTTTTTCTAACGATAATTTTTTAACAAAATTAAAAAAATTAAATTTAATTTTTTTTCAATTTTATGATCTTTTTGAACGGCGCCTACATTAATTTGATTCAAAGATATCATGAGGATGAATGAGCTTAACTCTTTCTCAAATCATTCATTACTGAAATCAATGGGTATAGCAGCGTGTAAAGTAAATTAGCCGCTAAATAACAATAGATTACAGTAATGTGGTGGTAATCACACACACGATTTAAGAAATTATTTGATTATGAATTCGAATAGATAAGAATCATTATTAGCAAGAAATAAATTTTTGTCTAACTTCTTTTGATTCTTTCAAAAAATAATAATCATAATATAAACTTAAATTTTAATAAACAGCAAAAACAATTTGAAAATTTTTTAACTCAATTATTCATTCATTTTAAATCTAATTAAACTCAAAGCTTTTTGTACATTAAAATCATTATACACTTAGTTTCATTTGATTATTCAACTTATAGCGGTAACATTTTAAAAGCCACTTTTGTAATCGACTAAATTATGTTCTGTTTCATATTCGCATTGATTTTATTTTTGGCATTTTATTGCATTTGAAAAATAACGAAAGCAAAGCTAATTACAGCTTACTGCTGCTTTCACTTATAATTACATTGTATTTAACGCAATTAACAAACTCACTTTTCAAAAGCAAATTTACTATTTGCCTTTGCACTCTCAAATCTCCAACATTTTTCGCGCTTTTTCGATTCATTCGATAATTAAGTTTCGATTGTAGCGAACAAAAGCGAGTATTTCGAGTGAATTTGATAATAGCTGACAGTAACTTCGTGACTTTATTCGTTTTTTATACTTCTTTTCGAAAGGTTTTTCGCGGATGAAAAAATCGAAAAGCTATGCGGCTCACGTAAAGGTGCAAAACTCTTTCGCTTTCAACTCCTGCTCCTGTTGATGTTGATGCGTCTGTTGCTGCCTCTTATGCTTCTTTTCGAATACGCCTTCTTCAAAAAAAGTGTTCTCAGCAACTAAACTGTTGAATTATTTGTGTAAAACACAAGTTTAAAAAATGTTCGTTTTGCGTTAAAAAATTATTTTGCGAAGACGATAACGATTACAATTTTTGTCATTCAATCAAATTTTTTGTTTTTGTTTTTTCTTTAAGGTTACAATGAATACGAGGCGATAGCTGGCAGCAAAGCGAATCTACCTTGTAACACGTCTCTATGGGGAAGAGAAGAGGTTGCATTGATTCTTTGGTTCAGAGGCTCTTCGTCGGGAATACCTATTTACACGTTAGATGCTCGAAATGTCACTTTTTTATCGCAATCTACGCACACAATGGTGAAAGAATTGAAAAAACGAGCATATTTTGACATTTCACTCAATCCTCCCGCTTTGCGGCTTGAATCCGTGAAAGTGGAGGACGAGGATGAATATCGATGCAGAGTCGATTACAGAAAATCAAGAACGCAAAATTATCTACTTAATCTAACCGTAATTGGTAGGTTCGAGATTCTCTTCGCTCTTTATGATCGAAATAAAACTAATTTTCCCATTTCGATTTATTCTTATTCCCTATGATTTTCGCGGGTTTAGTTCCTCCTTCGGGAATCAAAATAATGGATGGAATAACATCGCAAACTCTTGAGGGTGTTATTGGACCCTATGACGAGCGTGATGACTTGTATTTAATATGTGATGTTGTTGGAGGTAACAACCGATTCCTTCTCGTATGCGTTCGTCTCGCTTTGATAATTTTCAATTTTATTTTTATATTTATGTCACTTTACACATTTTACTTCTTGTCTCATGCTCTATTTTGCTTTCTATGAATACAAATTGCTTTATCTAAATGCACTCATTTTTTAAAAAGTGAACGCGTTTCCAAAACAATGGATATATTCAAAATGATTGCTGTGAGACACGATGACTTTAAAAAGCGTTGTTGCGTGCAGTACGCTTTGTCTCTTTCGAAAATTTGTATTTACAATAATAAAACTTCATTACATAATATTTTTCACTAAATTTTCTATTTCTTTCTCTTATTTAACAATGAAAAAAAAAACTTTTTTAAACTTTCTATCAAATATGTTTGACATGATAGGTTAGCTCTTGTTAAAAAAACTTTATCGAAAAAAAATTCTTCAAAAATTCACAAAACTCACTTAATTGAAAATTTTGAATCGTTGAAATGCTCGAACTTTATTTTAAGCGTTTTTCATTACTTGAACAACTGATAATATTTTTTATAAAATTGATTAGTTTATTCTATATTTTAACCGCTTAAAAAAACGATTCAGCTTTAAAATTTTCAATAAACACAGCTTTTTGAAACAAAAAATTTGAAACAGTATTTAGAAAAACATAAGTTGAGAATGGAAAAGTAGAGCCGTCAACTAGACCTTTGTTTTTGTATTCTAAGCTTTGATAATTAATGGCACTTTAGATGTTAAAAAATTCAAAATTTGTCGTTGAACGCTAAACTTAAACAATTTTAATTTTTTAACGTTCACTTTTCAAAAAGCTTTACTTGTGAAAAGAGCTTTACACAGCGAATTATCTCAGAGGTAATCGTTTTCTCTCGCTTCCATGTTTTTGAATACTTTCAATTTTAGTAGGGAAAAATATTTTCGATCGAAATTTTCGTCACGAGTATAAACACATAAATATTGATGGTGTGTATATTCAAATTATAAATAGTGTACGTAATATAGACCTAAATATTGAAAATAACGCGAATATTTGTTGCCTCTTATCTCATATTTCTCATTTTTAATGCACAAAATAAATGTTTACACAAAAATATCAATTATATTGCATACAAATAGGAAAACCATCACCGACAGTTGTTTGGTGGAAAGATAGCGCTGTGATTGACGACGATTGTGAGGTAATTTCTAATGAATTGGTTCGAAACAAACTGCATCTGAAGACATTGACGCGAAGCGATCTGCTTTCAAAACTCTGGTGCCGAGCGATGAGCGCGAATCAACTTTTGCCGCCGTTGAAAGAAGTTTCGGTTACACTCGACATTAATCGTGAGCAACTAATTCTGAATTTCAACAATGAATAAAATTGAACAATGCATCCTGAAAATATTTTTTAGTATTGATATAAAAATTTTAAAAACTAAAATTCGTCATCTTCATGCTTCATAATGTTTCATTATGTGACGCTATATTGCGCTTTCTTTCTACACATTTCGGTTGCATATGAAAAAGCAAAGAGATAGAGTCTGTGAAAGCGAAAGATGCATTTGTAAGCACAGCATGAATTATACGCAAAATCTTTGCTGATTTCTCTTTGTTGCAAGTTTTTTTATGCTTCATTTATTCTTTTGTATTCTGACCTTTAATTACGCATTGCATGTTAGTGCCAAACAAAAGATGCCTCGAGAAGAGAAGAACTGTTTTAATCGATTATTTTGTATATCTTCCTTTTTTCTTAATATTCGCAAACTAAGTTTTGACTAAAAAACACAAGAATCAAAATTGATACAACTGAACAAATAATCGCTTTGCTTTGTTTTCTTGCAGTTAAGCCTTTAGTTGTGACTATAACTGCTATGGGACAAACCAACGCAGTGTTTTCAGCAAATAAACGCGCAGAATTGCGATGCGAGGTAATAGGTTCGCGACCGCCAGCGAAGATCACTTGGTGGAAAGGAGCCGAGCGATTGATCGCTTCAAAACAAACCGTTTCGCAACATGGTAACATGACATATTCTAGCATATCATTGAATGTTTCAGTCGAAGACAACGGAAAGCAAATTTATTGCAAAGCCGAAAATGTTGAGATGAAGCAAAGTTCAATCGAGGATCGCATCACTCTTAATGTATTTTGTGAGTATCGAACCGTGAAATATTATTTCATTTAGCGTGCTCTATGAACTTTTGCAATAACTGCGAACGCTTGATTTTGCGGTAAGACGAGTGATCTTAAGTTTAGCCGGAAAATGAGTTTTTCACAATGCAAAAAATCAAATGTTAATCAATGAAAATATAAATCTTTTCAATTAAGACGCACCCCGAGTAATAATTGCGCTTGGAGCCAAAATCGATGGCGATGCTATTAAAGAAGGCAGCGATGTATATTTTGAATGCACAATCAACGCGAATCCATGGGTATCCGAAGTGTTCTGGATTTTTGAAGGATCAACTTTATTCAGTGATCCATCTTCGGGTATTATCATCAGTAACCAATCATTGGTGCTTCAGAAAGTAAAAAGACAAAACCGAGGCCGATATTGGTGTGCAGCTGTAAATCCAGAAGGGACAGGCAGAAGCGATACATTTTATCTTAAAGTTCTTTGTAACTTTGCTTTTAGCAGCCACAGATGCAAACTAATGATCGCATTTCCATAACAGATTCGCCCGAATGCAAATCTGGTCAAAAAATAATTTATGGTGTCGCTAGAAACGAACTTATTCATATAAGTTGTCAAGTAAATTCCGATCCTGAAGATGTTAGCTTTAAATGGGTTTTAAATAACACAATTGAAACGGTTGAGATACGTTCAATTGTGACAAATGGCACGACAAGCGTTGCTTCGTACGCACCGCGATCGCGATTCGGCTATGGAAATGTTCTTTGTTGGGGAGAGAATGTTGTCGGTCGTCAAAAAGAGCCTTGTGTCTATAACGTCGTGCCCGCGAGTGAGAATGTTTTGTTTGTTTTCTCTCACTTCACTTCGTTTAATGCGTATGTTTATTGACATTTTAGGTGCTCCGGAATCCGTTCACAACTGCACAGTGAAAAACCAATCTCTCAACTCGCTGCATTTAGTTTGCGAGCCCGGAGATAATGGTGGTTTGCGGCAAATCTTTTTTCTTGAAGTTTACAACTCGAACTTGCAAGAGCTGCAGTTGAATATAACGTCGGCCGACGTGCCTGAATTTTTGATTCGCGGCCTGGCCGCAAACACCAAATTCACATTAAACGTGTACGCCGCAAATGCGAAAGGAAGAAGCGCGTCGCTTTCACTGACAACAACCACATTAAGAGTGCAGCAAAAGCAAGTTAATCTTTATCGTAAGTGTATAAAATGTAATCGATGACAAATTTTGACAATTTGTACAAAATAAGTATCAAGTTAAATAGAGTTTGTGCTAGCGGAAGAAAGAGAAATGCAGAGGAAAAATCGATTTTTCGTTGCGATCTCTTTTTTAATTTTTTTTTTCTCGTCTCTGCTTTTTGACAGAAAAAGCGCACAAAATTAAGTATAAACTGAAGTAGTGAGATAGAAATGATAGTAGTCGCAGCTGTAAGATCTTCTGTCTTTTCCCTTTTCATGATTTAAAAAGAGAAGAGAAAAGAGCTTGAAAACAACTTTTCATTTACTTTTTTTTCAGTTTCAGATGTGAAATATTGTAAATCAATTGATTATTACATCAAATTTGACTCAATCTATTTTTGCATGTTTCTCTTGATTAGCCGGTGAAGAGCTCATCGTCAACCCTTTTATCGGAATATTAATTGGTGTGATTGCTGTGACAACATTAGTTTTTTTCATCGTCGTGCTCTGCTTGAAATTGAAATCAAACTCATCAAATCAACGGAAAGGTAAAAATGCGATTAATTTGTGTTAAAATTGTTGCGTGTTAATCATATTTAATTAGTTTTCAATCGTAATTAACAATGATTTACATTTATGTTTCTTCTAGAATCTTCTAATGCAAAGAACTCATCAGTGAGGTAAGTAAAGAGTCTAATATTCCTGTCACTTCAAAAGCATCCGTTTACTTACGCCTAAAAAAATGCAAACGCGATGTAAATTATTCGTCGCTTCGTAGATTACATCCGAGGTGCGAAGATATTACCGTAAATAGGATTGATTTAAATACGAGTGCAATACACGACTATAATGGTAATTGAATACAAAATTTTACTGCATTACTTGTTACAAAATGTTCACAATAAGTGTCACACAGGTTATTTGAAGAGCTCATTCAATCCGGCGTACAACAGGCATAATCAGAGCACATTAAGCGCTAATCTTTCGATGAAAGTAAGTATCAATGCGCTCGAATTAAAAACGCACTGTGCTTTAATCATTTCTTTTGGGTTTCTTTTCTTTTTTATCTTTGCGTTGCTGTTTGTAAGCACTTATTTTCACTTTCTTTGCTATGAAATAGGAAATTGCAGTTCCTGATGTAACATATTCCGAACTATCATTACTACCTTGTCATGCGATGACTGCTCTCAACGACAGAAGAGTGTTAGTTAAGAACGATCCATTCGAGTATGCATCAACTGATTTCAAAATGGGCAAGTGTGCAGCGAGAGAAATCGGTGCGTTCGACGAACTCAAGCATCGAGAGTCTCCAGTTGCTGACGGATGCTCCGAAACCGAGGTTTCTATTGAAACACCGCTAATCGAAAGCGTAAGACCTGGAGGTCGATCGCACGATATCATTGTAAGTAAAGAATATGAAGAAAACTCTATGCACGAATTGGTCAATTTTATTTTTAGATAAGACGGTTATCTCCTAGTGTTCAAAGAACAGCGACACCGGTCTAAATTTAAGCGACAATTATGTCCATTGGCAAATTGGAAAATAATTTCATCTTTTTGATCGTTATCCATGATTAAGCGCACAATAATTTGTCATCTCAAGATTGATAAATTTGTTTGGAAATGTATGCGTACAACAACAACACACGATGTAAATATGGTAATTCTGTGATATGTCGAGGCCTTTTTTCTTTTGTATGTGGCTTCTTTATCTTACACTGTCGTTTAGTAAATGTTTTAAGAAAATGCTTTCTAAAGTTCATGTATCAAAATTTTTAAAAATATAAGAATTTGATTGCATTTGAATTGTTTGCAGCATAAAATCAAACTGCGGCGGTCTTAGCGAACATTTACAACAGACTAACTTTATATTTTTAACGATTAGCACCAAGCCACTTTTATGATTTTTAAGAGCAATCGTTTATTTTCGAAAATCAAAATGAATATATGGTTGACGACAAAACGGAAGAATGATTGCTAAGTAAGTCGTTGACCAAAGGAGCAGGTTTACAATTTCAATACGACCGAAAAGTGTGCGAAGAGAAAGCGAAAAGTAAGAAGATCTCGTGGTCAAAAAGAGAGAGGATGGCTTTTAAACCCGAGGGTAAGAAGGAGCGAAGGAGGGCTAACTTTAGACATGTTTGACAAACAAAAAAGGTAAAACCTAAAATTTTCACAACAACCACGTTTAATATACGATTGTAGAACAAATAGTAAAACACACGAAATTTTAGTCAATAGCGAAATTTTCGACTATCTGAATTATCTGAAGAATGATGGATGAGGAATGAGGATTGATGCATCGAAAAGCTTTCAAACATTATTGTTTTTCAATGTAAAAGCAAGTAAATAATTTTCCCTTATTTTAAGTATTCAAATAACATTAAAAAATTAAAGTAAATCATAGAAAAAAATATGGAATTCAGAGATAAATTTGAAAAATTGATTCTAAGAAAAATCAAGTAATCTGAAACATGAAAAAATTTCTTGTGTTACAACTGAATCGTGATGGCAAATAGTTTGAAAATATTCTTGAGAAAATATAAAAGAGAAAAAAAATGAATGAAAAGAATACGTTGTTAAACATGATATGTAAAAACTACAATTATTTTAAAATTCATGATAAAAAATAAATTGAGTTTTTTTAAATGTTATCTCTTTTGAATACTTCATTTCATAAAGTTACACAAATTTTGAAGAAAAAAATTCTAATTTCAGTTCACTTCAATCGAAACGAAATTTATTCATTTATTTAAAATTTCTTCTACCTTTGAGCTTATCACTGCAATGCTTATCTTTTAAGTTTTTAATACTTTTACATTATTACAAAGTCACAAATAACTGAATTTGTTTACTTCTCTTTAGTTTTTTTTCACTTAATTGTATCTTTTGATAAAATTAAAATTATTTTTTAATGATAACCTTTTTTATATACACGAAAAATAAATTTGAAAACTGCTTTTTAAAGAGAATAATGTTCAAAACATAAAAATACTTTCAAAATCATTAAAAATAAATTAGGAGCGAAGAAAATGATTAAACTTAGCTAGAGAATTTTTTATTGAGTGCATTCACATTATAATTTATTTATGAAAAAAATTGCTTTTGTTCACTTTCATTTTTTTCAAACAGCGAAATGTAATTATAAATTGCAACTTAATGGATTGTCCATTTGACATTTAACGAGCGAAAAGCTTATATTAAAGATAAATTGTTACTGCAACATAAAAAGTAATCAAATTAACGCATTATGCTGTATTGTGAAAAATATTTCGCTTTTTGTGTTCATTATTGATTATTGTTTAGCGGAGTGTAGCATTGATATAGAAATGTTGTTTGATAATCTGAACATTCTCAGGTGAAGCTACAGTTCTTTCTTCGCTTGTTGATTCGTTTTCTCATTTCGCTTAAGTAATGCGATTATTTATTGAACAAATAATTTGGTTAACACATTATTATCGAAAATTACAATGATTTATTAAACTCTTTCTCATCATTATGATTCTATAAACTCTGCTCACTTATGATAAAATATTTCGTTATGCTTTAATTAACTGAGTGCACTCAGTTAATGTCTCAAGTGACTCAAAAATTTCTTGTGATAAAAAGGAAATTCGAATAATCATTTCAAGAAATTAACTGTTAAGTAGCTTTTACGAGTTTTTTTTTAGATATTTTATATTTTTAAAATATTTTATTCGTTATTTTTATATATCTTGTGCCGTTAGGTTAGCCACAACAATGCAGATAGCGGCCACAGTTAAAAGCGTGAATCTTCTTAGTTTGCCTTCTCCAGCAAAAGCAACGTATGAAAAACTGAGTTTTCTCAAATGCGACATCAAGACTTGTGTATAAAAACATTGTGATCAATGCACATTCGAGTCTTTTGGCAAGCATTCGCATGTCCGCAGCTTCGATCGGCATAACCACAAGCATCGCATTACAGTATCCACCATATCATACAGTATCATACAGTATCCGGAGAATTATAGCTGTTTACTCAGCATTTTTAAAATTTATTTTATGTTTATTCTCGTGACAAAATCATTTTGTATTTATGTCATTTGTAAATAACAAACTCTCGATTTTAACCTCAAAATTTGCTACTCACAATACAAACCTCAATTCTTGTGACCCTAAAGCCCGAGACGTCATAATTCCTCGGAAAAAGATATTTTAAAAAATATTTCTGAAAGAAATGTTAAATTTGAAAAGAGGCGAAACATGCTACTCCAGTCAAGTTCGGTTTTCATTAGTTCTCATTTTCAATTAAAATAGAAAAACTATCAATTTAACGAGTTTATGGGTTTTCTTCTATATAAGATTGAGGCTCAATTGCAACACTCAATGTTTTCTTTCGACTTTTCATTCTTTAAAAAAAATTCTTAAAAAAATTGTCAAAATATAATTTACTGCATCCAAAATCGGAGTAAAAGCTATTCGCCAGAAACATTAAAATAAATTTTTTATATTTAAAATGTTTTATCCATTATTTTTATATATCTTGTGGCGTTAGGTTAGCCACAACAATGCAAATAGCGGCAACATTCACCGAACAGAGTTAAAAGTGCGAATCTTCGTACACTGCCCTCACCAGCAACAGCAAAGTATGACCAACTGGGCTTTCTCAAATGATTCGACTGAATTATATGTGATAATGATTTTGAAATTGATTGGCTAAAAAATCTGAAGATAAAGTTTTATGTAAAATAGGTTTGAAATTTTATTCACATAAAATTAAGATGTAAAAGGCATTTTTTAAAGATAATATTGTAAATTTCAATAAGAAAAGTTGTTCAATATTTTAAATTATTTTATTCATAATTAAATGAAGAGAATGTTTGTTTCAAAATAGAGTAAAAAGAGTAAAATTATTTTAATAACTTGACTCAACACTTAAATAAATTAAAATGACTTAAAACCAAACATAAAAACACTCATAATTAAAATAATTGCAATACATAAGACATTTATAGAATGACTTAAACAAGATAAAAGACAAATGGACCCCAATTTTGAGTAAATTGCTTTAAATCTGAGTATGGGCGTGTTTTTATGTTACAAACACTAAAGATCAAAGTTATGAGTATCATTTCTAGCATTTGCTGCTTTTGATACGATTTACTTGAAATGAAGTCTGGCGTGTGGTGTTAAATTGAATCGATGAGATAAAAGTCTCTCCATTAAATGTATAGGTTTTCCTTGCTATCAGCAAAACGTTGAAGACTAAAATGTTCTCCATAATATAAAAAGAAAATGAAAATGTTACAAATTTTTTTAAACAATTTAACTTGCTTTTTAAATTTTTATTTTTTCTTTCTTTATTTCGAACTTCAAATTTAAATTATAATTGTATTAAATAATAATCAGTGCAAATACTACATAAAGAGAAAACATACTTTCCAATATGGAAGATAAATAGTTGAGAGTTGCTTAAAATATTTTCTTTTAGCTCTTTGTCCATGCATAATCAGCCACACTTTGCTTCCTATTACAACTCTCATTATAAACCTCTAATATCACGAAGTGAATTAATAATAGTTTTAATAGTAATCAGAAATCAAGACTGAGACCTAATTTGTACTTAACGGAATGTGTGTTTTTATTTTTTCGCCTTTTCTCTCTATCAATAAACATTTTGAATTGTAATTAAATTATTAAGTGATTGAATCAATAGGAATAGCAAAATTCTCAATGTATGTTTATAACCAAATAAAAGAAATGTAGACTTTACATATTATAAGGCTTTCCGGTGCAATAAGAGAATAAGATTAAGTTAGATCTTTATATATATTTACATATTGAAATGAATTTATTTTGAATATTTACATTCTGTTTTAAGAATTCTTTTGAAAAAGAATTTTGTTTCAATCTTTTTTTCTTGAATTTTTGGTGAATTGAGAATCACAATGTTAATGCCGAAAGTACCGTATTTCCTTACAGATTAGTACATGTATTTATAATGCGAGATATGACATTACGTCAAAAAACGTCAAAAACCTCTCAATAGTGAGACAGGTCCTAATAGTAAAAAATTTCGACATCAAAATCGAAATGAATCAATTTCACAATAAAAGGACACTGAACAGCTGATAAWATAATCATCTGTTCATCACAATTAAGGCGGAAAAATGGCGGCTTCGAGTTTTATGAATGAAATAATTAAAGATACAGATACTCGTGCAATCATCAATGAGGATGATAGAGGAACTTTCCTTTATATAATTAATATTGAAACAAACAGCGATGAGGTGATAGTACCTAATTTGGCAGATGAGCAAGAAACGACGAAATAAAGTAATGGTTCACAAACGACAATAGGTAAGTGTAATTGAATATACTGAATATACTTTAAGAAATTTTGCAGAACCAATTATTGACAGCAGTGAAGATTCAAACACTGGCGGTTAGTTGTTTTAAAATGATTAAATCTTAAGGAACGTTCCTTTTAGAAAATATTGAAGTCGACGAAAATGAAAGTCAAGAAACAAAAGTATCTGAGACTAATCCAGAAACCATTTCGAGACATCTAGGGTCTTATACAATTGATAAAAAGCTTAAAGTTCTAGAAATTCTTGATAAAAATGATGGAAATGTTAGTTTAACGTCGGAACAAACAATGATTTCAAGAACCTGCATTATAAGATGGCGAGATTCAAAAAGAAATTTATTGGATATGAAAAAAGAAAGAAATTTCAATTTAGAAAGAAAAAGGCACGTTCGTAGTGAGCAATCCTGTAAGAGACCGAAGCATCCAATTCTTGAAAAACAACTTAAGACTTGATTTGAAGATCAAAGAAGAAATGGTCTTTCTGTTGGTTATAATGAATTGACATCAAAAGCAAGAGAAATTTTTCAAAAAGGAGCGTTCCGCATTTAAAGCTTCGAATGGGCGGTTGGAAAGATTTTTGAAGCGTAATAACATCTCAATGAGGCAAGCAACATCAATAGGTCAAAAGATACCCGCTAACGCCTCTGAGTTGGCAAGATCCTTCCTTAAATTCATAAATGATTATAAGGAAAAAACTCGACCAAAGATATTATCTTTGCAAACATGGATGAAGTTCCGATTTGGTTTGATAAGCCTCACTGCAGAAGATATCACATTAAAGGATCTACAAACATAAAGATCAAAACTACAGGAAATGAAAAGTTGAGAATAACTGTTGTTTTGACAGCATTTTCGGATGGAAGAAAATGCATACCGATGATTGTTTTCAAAGGTTTAAAGAACGTTCCTCGATGTTCATTTC
>NCKU01003574.1:0-14693 GCA_003675995.1 Dinothrombium tinctorium | reverse complement strand
ACAATTTCTCGCATATTTTACACTACAAAAGCGTTTCTCGACGAGAAATGCGAGAAGCGTGCACTGATAAGTTCAAGCGAATGCTAACCTTTTGATTGGTAAAAATTCAGATTAAATGTACGTTTAGTAAAGTTGAAATATAAAAGTCAAACTCGATATCAAAACTATTTACAATAGCTTTGCATATTGCAATGAATCAAGCAGTCATATCACTTTCGGCATTCAACATTAGCCGGTGATTAAATTTGATCGCAACAGCTTTGAATATGAATTATTTAAATTTATTTTGAATAAAATTTTTCGTAGCTTTTGTTTTATCATCTTAATTTGTGCAAACAACAATGTGCAAAGTTTGCACTTTAATGAGTTTTGTTAGAAATTACATTCTCTTGATTTAAGATTTTCATTGCTCTTGAAAGGTTGGTTTGACAGCTAATTTAAAAGAAAGCATTGTGTTAAAGAATTGAACTAGCTCAAAAATAAAAATTAAAAATGAACTAAAATTTATTTAATTTTAGAGACTCTTGGTTTGAATAAGATAAAAGTAGATGCGTAATGAATATCAGGAAAGAGATTTTTATGAAAGCATCAACTTTTTCGAAATTAAAATTAAAAAGTAATCAAATTTTAAATTTTTTACTTAAAATTATTTCATGCGTTGTTTCGTCAACCAAATGTAATGCTAATGAAATGAGGCTCTTACATAAATGATGTATTATAACATCTGTTTTATACGTAAATGATGTGATATTTTATGTTTGGATATCCGATAACAACCGTCTGAAAAAATTGCATCACATCGTTTCGAAATTCTGATTTATAGGCCAAAATTCAGCACTGCTAACAATCTCACAATATTGTAGTCAGGCAACTGAACCTAACAAGAACCTCACATCATTTACGTATAATGCAGAGGTAAATGGTACATAATTTATGTAAGAGCTCATTGCATACATTTTTCTTTATGATCAGATTTTAAACGAATTTAAACCCTTTAATGCATATTTGTCTAAATGCGAGTATTTTAAAATGAAAAGCGATGAGCATCTAATCATCTCGATAACATCATTTCTTTAAGTGAACACCATTGATCACGATATGATTTTGTTTTGATCACTTCTCATCTTGTTGATTGATTTTGAATTTTTAAATTAACTTTTTCAATCAATTGTCGAAATATTGATGATGAATTTTTGCGATGTAAGGTTTAATAAAATATAATTTATTTCTCCTACAGGTACCAATGAATGTTGACCTCTGAAGTTCTTCTATCACGCGCTATCGAGGTTCAAAGCTTTTTTTTTATGCAAAGAATATCTAGGATTATACGGGATAATGATTTGTTACCATTTTCAAAATATTTCATTAAATTTTATTTTTCATAAATTTGTTACAAGCCATCCTTTAAATGGGAATTTAAAATGCGAAAGTAAATATAAGCAAATCTGCTAATTTACGTCGAGCGTCGAGCAAACATAGTATTTGAACCCAGATAAAAGCATATTGAGCTACAAAAAAAATTTCTCAAATTTGAAAGTCATAAATTTAAAACAAGCAAAAAATTTTACGCCTTTGTCTAGATTTGAACCCAAGCGTTTGAAATATGTCTGCTCGACGCTCGACACCTCTGAGCTGTGCTTATCTCAACTTTCGTGCTTTGAATTTTCTATTTAAATTCAAAATCTTAAACTTTAAACTTTTCATCTTTTAAATTCATTATTAAACATGCATTTTTGTAAAATTTGATGAACGATCAATATTGTAATAACATTGTTTTATAAATTTTTTTCGTGTTACATGTAAAATTTATAAGAACTCGAATGAAACTTTCCTATATTCAATAATTGATTTTTTTGCTTAAAGGCAAAAATATATTTTGCTCAACAGTAAGCAAAGTGAATGTGTCGCAACAGAAACGCAATTAAAATTGAAACTTGTGAATTATTACTTTATTGCTTACACATGTTCTCGGGGTTCGATCTAGATGTAAACATCCTTAACTTAAACTAAACTTAAAGTTAAAGCGAAGCAGTATCATTTGGTCTGAAGAAGGAGACAGTGGTCTCCGAAACGTTACCACTTTGCTTAGTGTTGAGCAAAATATATTTTTGCCTTTAAGCAAAAAATCAATTATTGAATATTTTACTAGGCAAAAATAACTGAATTTTGTGTTATAAAAATGTTGATAAAGAAACTTTCCGATGTTTGCTTGTTTGTTAAAAATTTTCAAATTGTTCCTTCTTTTTATTAAGTTTGACATGAATTGATAAATTGCCCTACAAAATTTTAAATGTGAAAAGGAATGTTTAAAAGATTACTTCATGAAAATTTCACAACTTGCTGCAAAGCGAGATATTCTATTGTACACCAAAATTTGTGATTTTTTTTTATCATGCTCACAGTTAACATCTTTTCAAATTTTAATCGAGTTTTTTGTCACTCATCTATTGAAGTTCTTTTCAAGTGGATATTATCAATGAAAACCGAGAAAGCCTTGCAGCAGTAGTGAAAAAAATCAATATTTTGGAAGATAGCGAACTGAATCAATATTAACATGAAATATTATTGTAAAAAAATGTGTTGAATAGAAATTGATCAGCGCTTGAATATAACTTTCAACAATAGATATTTACTTTAATCTATGTATTACATATTAGTATTATGAATTTACAACAAAATATCTTTATACAGCTACCGTTAAAATATGTTACATCTTATCAACGATAGAGCTTTTCTTTGCACGTATATACAAGATGCAACTTATTTTTATGCTTGCTGTACAAAATTTTATTATTATCTAGAAGTTATAGCTGTAAGCAAAAATGTTTCATATGCCGCAAAGTTATAAACTTGATCCGCTCAATTATTACTCGAACATTTTAATTAAATTATTCAATTTGCTCGTAAATTTTTAAACATTTTTCTTTATAATTAAATTATTGTAGATTTATTTGGTTATCATTCTCTCACTCTCTTGTAAGCACGCGTTTATCTACTTTTGAGCTTTAGATTTCGGTGGAGCAAACTAGTTGTTTGTACATTCTATTCTTTTATCTTTTTTTATTTTTATTTTTCTGTGTAATATTGATCGTTGCTTTCGCTTTAATTTAATTAAATCGCTAGATTAAAAAAAAATCTAGAAAAGAAAAGAAATCTCTATTTAAAAAGTTAAACTTTATCAAAATACTTCGAAATAATCGTTTCAAATTGAGTGCAAGATTGAGAAATCGACTAATTATTACGATAAAACTTAGCCAAGTAGTTGGCCATTAAACTTGAACATTTTTTTTCGCTTAAAAAAAGAATTTCACTATGTATTTACATTATTTTTAAATGAGTGTTCAAGTCTTTAGTTTATGAAAAATTAAATTTAAATAAAACTTCCATCTTAGGCATTTAAAAATTTAGTTTTTAATGTTACTCGCACATCAAAAATAAAAAATGTTTTATCAGATAAGGTTAAAATGCTTTTAATATTTTTTTCATATTTTTTATGTTCAAATATAAGCTTTGCAAAGCGTGGGACTGCAATGTAAAAAAGTTTTCAAAACAAATTAGTTGATTTTTGAATAAAGAATATACCGAAATGGTAATCGAAAAAGGATTTAATGTTAATTTTACAGTCCGGAATGCCGAATTGACCGCGCCGAACTTCTATCTTTAGGGGAAGCTGAAATTTTATATTTTGGAAGAATTAGACTAATAAAGATCTAAAATAACAAATGACCTCTTGGTTAAATGTACTTCGTTTGAAAATATCAAAAAATTGCTGAAATGCGTGCCTTCACGGGTAATTAAATTGAATATCAATGGATTGATCGTTTTTAAAAATCAAACATGGGAAAATGAAGCTTTAATAAAATTGTTGATTTTTCGTTTTAACAGATTCAAAATCTAGAAAAGAGACACTATCGGACTTTAACAACTTTAGTATAGGATAATATGACAGGCTAATTTCCTATATGTCAAAGATTTTTTGTGATATTCATGAATTTGTTATCAAAAAAAAACTTTAAAAAAACGAATTTTCAAAATTAGTTTTGCAGATCAATTTGACGCATATGTAGAGCCTAGAGTTAAAACACTCTTAATTTAAAATTTATAAATTCGGTCTTCCATTTGGATAGATATGGAATCATCTATACACAATACTCTCATTTCATAAAAATTTTTTGACAAGTGCTTAGATCTCTTTCATAATCCAGTTTTTAATTTTAAAGCATTTTTCAATATGTTTGCTAACCTTTTACAAAATGCTTTGTATTTTAGAATATCATTTTCTATGTTATTAAAAGCTAATTTTCAGAAGAGATTTTGTTTCCAAACTTGTTTGGCTTTAAAGCCTTTTAATGAATAATTAGTTTCATTCATATTGTATAAATCACAATTACCTTTGATGAATATTTATTTATTATTCACCATGGTAAACTCACATCTTACATATTAAATTTGTACATTTCTTCACAATTTCGATCAATCGCACAAACGTATTTTGAATGGTGTTATTTCGAGAGACCACAAATTTAACAAAAAAAAACTTAAGCTTAGTGAAAAAGCTTTTGAAGAATGTAAAAAGATACAGAGAACGAAATATAAATTTGATCACCTACACAGAGAGGAACCAAAGTGGTTAAATATTTCAGTAATGTTATGAAATCAAAGCAATTTAAAGTAGCAATGTCGTATAAATTGCTATTTCTAAATTATTTTTTTATAGACCATAAGTCTGGTGAAATAAATAAAACTCCTTTTATTACTACTGAATAAATAAGCGATTGAAAATGAAGCTCTGCTTTCAATCATAATTTTGAACGGATTTTATGTGTTTTGAGATTAAATCTGAAGACATTTTTCAAAAAGAATCACCGTCCATTAACATCTTTATATTTGAAACAATTTTCGAGGTAAGTTAATTTATTATAAGAAGTGACCTAAAAAAGTAAAAATAATGTCCAGATTCCATTAAAGGCTTAGGTTTTTTCCTGGTTCCAAAATCATTATGCAATGGATTTCTCTGGAGTTTACGTCTGTCATCAATAATTGAATGAATTCATTTAGAAAGGGCCTATCCAACAATGCATATATTATCAGAAAGGTTCTTTCGAAATAAATTAATTCAACTGATTCACGCATATATTCAATTGACTCTTATTCTATGAACAAGGTAATCGAATTTACTCTAATTCGAAAAAAGCGTCATTATTTTATTTTGTTGTGCTTCGGACATAGCGTACTTCACAAACATAATGCATTTACAAAAGCCATCTACTTACTTCTTTAAACCAACATTTGAGTAAGTTTTTTTTTTCACTTCCATATATCAAATGGCAATAGTTGATATCTTTTTTCAAACATAGATTTCAAGTCCATTTCTCATGATTTATTTTTATGCGAAATTATGGACAAGTTTTGTGAAATTGTTTTAATTTTTATATTTTAACGTACATTCACCGTCAAAAACGAGCCACTTTTGATATCGACCTATTTGTTATAAAAGCATTTGTAGGAAGTTTTGCATTGTTTACTGCTGAACACAACGAATGCTTCAACGAGTCAGGCAATTCCCTTCTTCTTAGGTTGTCTTTTTCCATTAAAAAATTTTGTCCATTTGCTTGGCGACAACAATAGATCAAAAAGGAAAAGTTTGATAAGACACGATTTACTTGTGAAACTAAACTTTATACAGGCAAAAATTTAAGTGAATAATGGTCAGTCAATAGTCAACAAGTTGTTAGATTTCAATTTAAAAACAGATTGTAATTACAGTACTCTACTGATGAAATTTTTAGTTTTTTATCTCTAATGAAATATTTATAAGTGTTTATACAGTCTTGACTTGATATATGAGCGAAGTGGTCCCTTGAATCGCAAAAACATTTGTTGTGCCTAGCCATAAACAATGTAAACAGAAACATAAATCCTTTCCTCATTTGAATGCCGACATTAAAAGAAGCTCTATTTTGAAAGTCAGTGTACAACCGTTTCAAAATAAAATGTTTTGATATTCTAAAGTTGTCTTCACTGCAATATTTTATTCAGCAAAAATAGCTTCTCGAAAAACTTGAAGAATAACAAATTAAAATTTGTTATTAAAACTTTATTCTTCAAATTCATGATAAGAATTTGGAGCTTGCGAAACTGAATTTTACAATGGTGATAAACAGCTAAATATCAGAAACTTAGAAGTGCAGTACTATGGATCCTTAGCTGTCCGGTCAAAGTTCTTTGAGCGAGACAAATCATAACTATGCTGGCTTAGCATAAAGTAATCTCCATGCAACACTCCCTACGGTTGAACCGGACGGTTATGGGCCTGAGGGTTCACTTATGGTCCGGTTACGGTTACAAATTTTTGTAACCATTTCTCTCCTAAATGGATACGTATTTGCATTCCTGTATATAATAATATTGTGAACTCATTGGGATATATTTGCGATATGATTTCACGCGTGGGTTTATCAAAATTGAGAGTAAAAGTTGTTTTTCGAAAAATTTTGCTCACAAACATGTGATAAAGAAGCGTCTTATTATTTGAGACATAAGCTTTAGTTTAACATGCAGCCAACATTTTAAAAAATAAATTAAACATGACTTAAAATATGACACCGAAGAAAACATCAAAAAGCAAATGTTAAAACCGATGTAATATCATATGTATAGCTTTTCAGGTAAAAATAAAACAATTTCTATCTAAAGCTACATATTGAGATAAATTTCATGTCACAAACATGTCATAAATTATTTTTTTTTATTTTTGGTGCGTAACTGAAAAGTGCTCTCCACTTTAGACACGTAAACATTCTCTTTTGAAATGAAAATGATCAAATCGAAAAGTGTTTCTGCGGTTTCTTCAAGAATACCATTTGATCGTTTTTTTCCATTTCATCAAAAAGATTTGTCTCGCCGAAACCATGAGCAGCTTCTTCTTCGCTGTGTAGATGAATGAATAGTAGCGTTAGTTTTCAGATTCAATAAATAAATAAGAAATTAGAATAACTCTCCTACACCTTTTTAGCTTTTTAGGATAAGATCATTTTTTCAATTCATATTTCAAAGCTTAAATCTGATTTATGTCACAGTATTATGCAAACGCACCCATTAGCATCGGGTATTTCAAAACTCGAAATAAAGTCTTTCTTGCCGGTGAGCCAGTAAGTTGGCTGCTTTCCTCTTCCTTTGAGAAGAATCTCTCCTCGATAAATCATTTGATAGTCACCTGAAACTGCGAGTAAAGTTTCTGTGGCTTTGCTTATGTGAATCGCGGAAGCTCTTCCAGTTGATTCAAGCCGCGACGCAACGTTTACCGTATCGCCAAAAAGACAGTAGCGAGGCATTACCCTTCCCACAATGCCGGCAACAACTGGACCTGGAAAATTGCTCGATCGTTATTCGTTGAAATAAAATTTAGACGAGTAACACTTACCCGAATTTATTCCAACGCGTATATTGAACGGTACCGATGGCATGTGAGGTATTTTAAATTTTCTACAAGAACCTAAAATCTCAAGTGCCATTGTTGCAATTTGCTCGGCGTGATCGGCGTTGTTGTTCGGTAAGCCGCTAACCACCATATATGCATCACCGATTGTCTCTACCTTATAAACGTCATACTTATTGATTACATTGTCGAAAATGGTAAAAATATTATCTAATAAGCTCATTGTTTGAAATGGATCACTGTACGCCGATATTGTTGTAAAACCTATTATGTCGCTGAAGTAGACAGTAACTGCTTCATAGCGCTCTGGTCTCACCGCATTTCCTGACGTGAGTGATCCAATTACAGGCCTGTTAAAAAAATCAATCAGTGGCAGTGAATGAACAGTCATTTGAGAACAAAATACTTACATAGGTAGCATTCGGTCTAATAAAGATTGCATTTTAGATGACTCGCTTTTCGTTCTTTCGAGTTCTGTTTTGCATCGGTCATATTTCATAATAAAATCGGTAAAAGTTTCACTATTTGTTGTAAACGAAACCGTAAGAATGAGTTTTTTGATTATTTTATTAGAAATAATTGCTTGCGTAAGCTTATTAACAAAATAAATTTGTCGATCATTTAAATTGTCAGGGTGCTGATAAAAATTTCGACTTTTGCTTAGAAAAATCAATTTCCCTGAAAACTGTATTTACTTGAATGCGAAAGATAAAAGCGTCGTAAAAGTCAAAATGATCAGCTACAGGTGAATTGAAAATGAAAATCTTTTATTTTCAAAATAAGTTTTTACTAGCTTATCTTGATAAAAACATGCTTTCGCCAAAAACATGACATTAGAAAAGCATTGAACAACGAATGAGCTTAACAAAAATCATTTTGTAAAACTAAGCATTTAAAATTTTATGATTCGAAACAACAACTGCATTTGTTATGAACTTAAATTTTTGTTGATCAGGCTTACTGTCAGTTGAATCCAAATGAAAAACTTTGACAAACATAAGACAGTAATAAAGCTCAAACGAAAAAAAAACGGTCAAACTGAAAATCGTTTTTTCCGTTGCTTCAAACTTTTCGAAGCTCTTTGTTTGCTTTTCAACAAACTTTGTTTAGTTAACATCATTTAAATATTAATGCTATCAAAAAGTATTGCAAAAGTATTTTTCTATTCTTGTCTTCTTTCACAAAAGGCTGATATTTCATAATTAAATAAAAAAATTATAATTTCTTTAACTTTTTCTTCGTTTTTAATGTGCGTGCAAAAATGCATTTGTTTGCATTGATCTCTTGAAATATAATTTAGCCTTTTGGCATTACAACGCGCGCACAAAAGCATATCTTCTTCACTTTCTTTCACTCGATTGCAAAATAAGATATATGTAAGAATGTTGTTTAACGAACGTACACGAACTCTTCTCAAAGTTAATATTCTTATCATTTCGAGACAGAGTCAGAGTAATAGAAGTAAAACCAATTCTTTTTCAAATGAGATTAAAAGGTTGAAAGAACTTTTGGGGTTAAAAAAAGCTTTCAAATGTAATACTTTTGGATAGAATTTTGTAACTTAAAGTCTCGCAACGCATTTCATTCATTCACTGAATTTTCTTGATCTTTTTTTTACAGTTTTTTGCTGTTAAAAAGTGTTTAAACATAAAAACATTCAAATAAATGCTAATGCTCAAGATTTTTGAAAGTTGAAGTTATTAAAATAGGAAATACATCAAAGAAATTGTTGGTTTGAATGATTGAGGCAAATAAAAAGCGATTTAATAGTGATTTACCATTTTTTAGTTAAATGAATAAACTTCTCATTAATTTCTTCGAAGTTCGGCCTTAATTTAGGTTCCTCTCGCCAGCAATGTTCAACCAATTCGATTAGCTCGCAATCGATTTTATCATTTATCACTGGACGAACAAGTGGGGATGGATTTTTCAAGCGTTCGATTAATTCGCTTATGCTGATTGATTGATTCCGTTGTGTGGCAAATGGTCGATGATCGTTGATTAGCTCAGACATTATGATCGCAAAGCTGTACACATCACTCGCTGCTGTAATTGTTTGTAAAGAAGCATAGCAATATGATCGCAATAATTCAGGTGCAAACCAAAGTAAATTTTCTTCGCTTTCGACACACATGTTAAATTTTTGCAAATGAAGCAAATCACCTAGTCCGAAGTTGGTTAATTTCACATGAAAATGGTTGTCTACAATACAATTATGAGAATTAAGATTGCCGTGAATCTTGATCAACGTTTTTTGAATAAAACACATTCCCTACAAGAAAAAAGCGATTTTAATCAATTGCATTTTCTACAAACATTCACCTTAACGATATCGAAAAGCATAAGCATTTTAAAAGAAAGCTCCATTTTTTTGCTAACTTCACCAATTATGTCATATAAACTTTGCGAATCGTAATTCCAAACCAGAAAAAGCCCATCGCCGATTTCGCATTTATTCGAACAATTTATTATTCCAAGAAATTGGGTCAAATTTTCATTGCGAATTTCAAGAATTTTTCTCAAAAATCGAAAAGTTTCCGATTGAATGTCGACTTTATATGACGCGATTTGGCGTATCGTCACAATTTTTTCCTTAAAATGGCGATAAAAATAAACGAAAATAAAAAAAAATAAATTTTACCTTGTATATTCCTTTCATCATCGTTTCAGCATTTGTATCCTTGTCGAAATGAAAGTCGTTCGTGCTCAGCAGAATGTTTCTTTTCAATTTCGCATAATTTAGGTAACGCCTAAAGTGAACAACAGTTTGAATTAATCTAAACGCTTTAAAACAATGAATTAATAACTTAATCATTTAAACTTGTGTTTGCAAATTTATTAAAATACTGATAACAAATTCAATCTGAAAGATGAGTTTTAATTGATTCGAATTTAATTTTATTTTTATTTTACTCAACAAGTTATATTGTACAAACAATTTTTACATATGAATAGAATAAATTGATTTCAAATTTTATTTTTTATTTTTTATTTGCTCATTTGAATGCGATTGAAATTGATTTTATGATAACGCGAGATTTAGAATAATTAAATTCACTTTTGAAAAGTGTTAAAAAAGAGAAATTCTATGCATTCTTGATAAGATTATATAATTTGCGCCTGTTAATTTATATTCACCAAATTTAACTTAATTTTGAAAATGATAAAAAAATTTCTTCAAACACAAAAGCTAAAAATACCATTCGCTAGAGCAAAGTTATTTTGAGTTTGATTTCTTGAAATTGTAATGCTGATTGTAGTGAGGAACCCATGCAGATATCAGAAAGAGAATCGTGTGTAAATTTATGCAACTTTTAAATTGGAAACTTCTTTTTAAGTTTAATGTTTGCAACTTTTTTCAAATTTTATGCATCTACAAAAAAAAACTATGTTTTCGATTAGCACAAATAAAAAATCAAACGAAATTATCAAATCTTTAGAAATGTCATTTGAATTTTATTTTCGCGGATGCTAAAGGATAGAAAAAAGTTATTTTTGCCAGAATCATACTTAAGAATGAAGAGTACAACGAAGAAAAATACGATCAAGATAAGAGTGGTGATCGATACAAATGAAAGTCGAGTGATTACGAGAGGAAAATCTAGAAAAAGTAAAAACAAATCGAGTGAATGTTAAAAGAAATCGAACTATTCCATTGAGTTTTATATTTAAATCAATCAGCTCGTTACAAACCTGTACCACTGCAGGTAAAACGCTCTTTAAGCTCTTTATTCGATTTTGTTTGATTGATGAGTGATTTTTTGGGATATGGCAAACAGTCAAAAGTACGTTTAACCATTCGTGTCGCCGATAATTGCGTGCCAAAAGTTGCATTCAGCTGAACAAAAGCATCGATCACTGATTTCCATTCAATTACTCTATTTTGGTGTATAATAAAATCACTTGTTCCTCGTATGCCGTATGAATCGAACTGCATTTCCTTTATAAATGTTTTCTCACTTTTTCGCTTAAAGCTTTTATCTTCTCGATTATTAGTGTTTACTATGCTTTTCAATGCTGTGATCGCATCGTTATAATTCGCAACCATTATTTGGCTTCTCGAAAAGTTCGCTTCTCCACGCTTTTTTATCAAAAAGTGAAGAAAACGATTGAGATTAGAAAAAGCTTGAGAAGGAAGAAGAAAGAAACTTTTGTCGCAAGCAAAATTACGATTCTTTCTTAACTTTTCTTCTCGAATCTAATAACTCTTTAGGTCATTGTTTGAACACGCGAGTAAAAATTTCAATTTAATCAATTTATCATCATCAATTTATTTTTTTCTAATTTTTATAGCTTTGATTATATTTTTAACGCATTAAAGAGCAAAACTTGGAGAATTTCTTTTCTGACATGTTTGATCGCAATTAACTTTGCGCTAATGTTTTATTATTGACAAACGTCTTTGCTGAAATGAGATTAATTTTTGTAAAACGTTTAGCTCTCATTTCTTTATCTTAAAGATTTTGAAGATCAAACACCGCTTATTTTATTATTCAAAAATATTTAATGCAATATTGATTTGAGGAAAGAGTATTTTCATATTTATCATTCAGTTTCTTTTCACTTTCAATAGCAGTGTGTTGAATGAAGGAAAAAATATTGAAGAAAAAAATTTTTCATTTGAAATACTCAAAGAAGAATAAGAAGAAGAAATCGAACGCATCTTTTTCTAACTTTCACTATTTGCTTTCACTAAGCTTCACATCGTTCGGTAAACAATTTTTCGTTAAGTTAAAAGTGATAAAATGGAAAGAAAATGTGATGCTTTTGAAAAGAACTTTTAAACATTAAATCGAGGCACGTTTTTATGCTTTTTTCTATTATTTTGCTTATTATTTATTCTGTAGAAGATAATATTCGAACGATTTCGTAAAGAATGAGTAAATTATAGCGTTTTATCTACATGAAAATCGAGCGTTTCTAACGTTCAGATAAAATGAAATAAAAACGCTATAGTCATCGATGCAAAAATATTCAATTACTTTCTATAAATGCTCAATTCCGCTGTAAAAACATTGCTCGCTTCTTTGCCCTCTTATTCTTCTTTCTTAACACTTATTGATCGATTGCATAAATCAAACATTATGCTGCATTCTTTATGTTTTGAATTTCAGCTCAAAGAAAGAGTAAAAAATTACATTCTTCGTTGAAAACGTTTTGCTTAAAAGTTGCAGCATAAAGAAAGAAAATTGCTTCTCGAATAAAAGACAAGAATAAAGGAATTTTGCTGTTCAGTTCAGAAAATTTTTTTGAGAAATAATTCAAGTGTGTTTACTTCGCGAGCGAAAATAGTTGAATTTTTTAAAATAAAGTAAAACATTTAAGGTAGAAACAACAATTCGAACAATGTTATAAATTCGGAAGATTGATTTGAAAAACAAACAACATGAGCAATTCACATTATTGCTTTCACTCGCTTTTTGAAACTAATTCGATTAATTTTAAATTCGATTCTTAGAAAAGCACTCTGCCGTTTGATTTAATTGCCTCTCATTTCTTTTTAAATCAAGCTTGTGTTTTAAAATTTTATTTTTTGAAAAAAAATTTTTACAATTCTCAATGCTGAGCATCAATTTCGGAATGGCATTCACGTCATTTAAGTTTTATTTGAAAATTAGTTCGACTCACCGAAAATTCAATGTGCTGCGTGAGCATGAAAATCGACAAATTTTCAAATGTTGCGTTATGATCTTTTGAACGTTGTTCCTTTTCAAAGAAATGATTGCTTGAATCGCTTAAAGTGAAGCTGAATATAGGCAAGGTTTGATTTTCGTAACACGCTCGAAAGCTTGAAGCCAATTTCGGAATCCAAGTATGATCCGTTAAGTGAAGATTGAGTATCAAAGCAACTAAAATTGCAAAATTTCGCATTCAATTGAGAAAAATGTTTTATCTTCTTTTCAATCGAAAGTGAAAAGAGTGTAAAGTGAAAGGAAAAATACGCAGATTTTAAATTTGAATTACAATAGTTTTGAAGCAAAAAAATGAAAAGTGTGTATTCTCTGCTGATCTTTTTTCTTCAGAAAATATCGTTTTTATTGATTGCTTTTTTTCAGATTTGATTTGCAAAACTCCGAAAGTATCGCTTTTATCGTTGGAAAACTCGTGATCAATAAATGCTAAAATAAATATTACAAAAAATTAATTTCTTTTCTTATTCACGCTCATTTGTTTGCATTGAAAAGTAAGTTCAATATTTGCTCGTTAATTTGAATATGATTTAAATTTAACTTTTTGTTTTTTATTTTACCTTTGTATCATTGCTAGCCAAAAATTGCTTATTATTTGCTACTTACTCTTCTCTATTAAAAAATTTTAAATTCGTGGATTTATGGACTAGATAAGCAAAAATTTTTGCCGCCACTGTTTATTTTTTGCTTTATGAACCAAAACACTTGTTAATCTGATATTGAGAGGTATTAGCCCAGAAAATTAGAACATTGAAATCATGAAAGCTGTTTCGGACTTGAAATCATGAAAGCTGTTTCGGACTTGAAATACTTTTTAATATTGAGCTTACAAAATTTAATTTGCGATTCCTGTTGTTTGAGTCGTTTTTTCTCTAACAAATTTAAGAGCGAACAAAGAGCGATAAATTAAGGAAAAGTAATAAGTGATCACATAAGAGGATTTGAAACGTCAAAAATAAATCTCAAGAACAGCAAATTATGAAATTCACAATTACATTCTAAATTTCAATTTGCTTTAGAGTAGATCTTGTTGATATGATGAGGATACTTGAATCTATTGCAATTATGAGCGAAAGGCTTCTAAAGCTTTTCGTGTGTTGGCAACACGTCACTATTAAACCAAATTGTGAATTTCTCATCGATCATAATCAAAATATATGAAGATTATGAGGAAACAAATTATCAAGAAAGATATTTTTAATCAAAATGTCGAATTCAACATTGAATGATGTATCGTTATGTTTGTTGTAAATAAATTTCTATATTAACGTTGGTTTCTTGGCAAACGGGTTAAACTTTCGACGATTGCTTTTTGTAATTAATTTTTAATTTACCTTAGCTCACTCATAAAAAAGTTTTTATTCTATTTTTATTTATCTCTTATGATCATTGACTTGATCATAAAGATTAAAAAGAATTTGCTTAAAACATCCGAAATTAGTAGTGTTTTCATGACTTAAAGGAAATACGAAATAAGAAGTAGTTTTGTACAGGGTGTTTCTTTCGAGACGCTGCATTGAAAATTTAAAATAACTTTTGAACTCTAAAGCAAAAAACTTTGAAAT
>NCKU01003573.1:0-14695 GCA_003675995.1 Dinothrombium tinctorium | reverse complement strand
AAAAAAAAAAATTATTTTCAAATGTCGTTGTTCACAGTTAATAAACTCTAAGAGACGATGAAAAAAACATGAAAGTTTCATTTCGTTTTGCCTCCATAATTAAAGAAACAAAAAATGCGATTAAGTATCAAAAAACCAAATTAAGTCCAACCATTTTTAAGGTAGAAGAATAAGGGCATTTAAAACGCGAGAGAAAAAATTCCCATTCGTTTACGAAAAAACTTTATCCAAAATAAGTTCTTTTCTATGAAAAAAAAAATTTGTTCTTTGTTACGCGTCTGGATGCTTGGTCCGCTTGTGCTTCGACAGATCTCCGGGCCATTTGAAAATTTTCGGACACATGTTGCACGGATGTCTTTCGTTCAAATGAACACTTCGGTAATGTAATTTCAACACGTCCGGACGGACGAAAACTTTGTTGCACTCTGGACACGGGCTGATTTCGGTTGACTTATTGCCTTTACGCGGTCTGCCCGGACCGCGCGGTTGCAGGAAATCGGGAGTGGTTTGCGGAGCTTGCGGAGGTGGAGGTTGAATGACGACTGGCGCCGGTTCGGGCACTTCTGCTGGCTGCGTGAAGCCATCGTCGATAAAGCCTTCTTGCCAGTCGAAACCGAAACCGCTTCCATTGTCGTCCACGTCATCACTTCCTGCATTCGCTTCGTTCGCTTGCTGCAATTGCTGATGAAATTCGATCAACCTCTGCTCTTGTTCCTCCTGCTGCAGCTGCAATTGAACCTGTTGCTGATATTGCTGTTGCTTTTGTAACTGTTGCAATCTAAGTTGCTGCTGCCTCTGAAAAATCATATCTTTATCAATCTCAACTTCGTACTCTTCTTCCTCTTCTTCGTTGCCTTCGACATTTTGCATCGGCACTTCCTCTTCTTCTTCGCACTCTGTATATTCCACTCCTTCCTCGCCACCTGCGGCTACATTTTGCTGATCAGCATCTTGTTCCTCAATGTCGTCACAAGTCTTCTCAGCGCTGTAGTTTCCCGCAACAACACTACCGGAACCTGAACCTGTTCGTGAAGAGTTTGACCCTTCAGGGTCCATATTACTTTGCTCTTTATCATCTTCGTTTTCATTCAAAGTTTCGATTGATTCTTCATCTTTTGAGGTACTTTTTGCATTTTCTTTTTTTAAGGCACTGTTTAAGGCATCCGTTTCTTTGCTTTCGCCATTCTCTTGTTTGTCATCGCTGCCATTGCTCTTTTCGGGCGATTCTTTCGTACGTTCCTTGTCGCCGCCGTCCTTTCGCTGATCATCACCAGAATGGTCTTTCTGATCTTTGTCATCTTCTTTGACAATCTCTTTCTTGATCGTCTCGCCGTCCGCTTTCGCTTTGAGTTCTTGTAACGCTTTCAACTTTTGTGACACCGGTTTCTGCAGCAGTCGCTCCTGGAGAGTGGACGATGTCTGCGTGAATGTGATCCTTGGCTGCTTGTCCTGTAGTTGAGCTCTGATCCGTTGCTGAAATTGGACCAAATTTGGGCTTTGTGAACCTTTCACCTGCGACGATAAATGCCGCGACGATCCTTTTTGCATCAATTGTTGCTGCAAAATTTGCTCCTTTACCTGTTGCTGTAAATGCATTTGTCGTTGCTGCATGTGTTGCCTTTGTTGCATCTGTCGCTGCTGCATATACTGCTGCAACGACGATAGCTGCCTCTGCTGTTTCTGTATTTGCATCTGTTGCTGGAATTGCTGGAGTTGCTGCTGTTGTCTCATCTGCTGGAATGAGGGCGGAAGCCGCGGCGGCTGCTGCAATAGACTGCGAACACCGTCTATGCCGTTATCGTTGATCACCACACCGCCACCGGCCGGAAAGCTGAAACCGGTGCTTATATCCATTGAGTTGGACAGATCGCCGCCGTTGTCGAGAGTGATGCGAAGCTTTTTCAACTGCGGGTCGGGTCCCGTGCCGCCAAAGATGGTGGTGGCCTCTACTTCCTGGCCGCGTTTGTATCCGCTGCCGGTGACCGAGAGAGTGTTGCCGCCGAGTGCACCGACACCGGAGAGAGCTCCCGAAATGGGGCCGAAGTTGGCCGAAGAGGTGATCGTGGTACAGTTTGCCGGCGACGACGGACTCGGGTTAGACTCAGACGAGGAGGGCGACGAGGCGGAGGCCGCCTGCGAGCAGTCCTTGAGGTCGGAGAGGCCGCTGACTTCGAGCGCCTTCGCGGCCTGAAGAATGGCGTTCAACTTGTCGCGAGGCACGCTCGCCTCACCCTTGTAGATGAACTCGACGATGGTGCGGAGTTCGCTCAGTCCGAGGTCTTTCATCACAATCACCGGATAGTGGTTCGGGTTGTTGGCGAACGGCTGCGCCTCGAAAATGCTGCGAAAGTACGGCGAGAACATCGAAAGTATCACTTTGTGCGCCCGAATGCTCTGTCCGCCCGCACAGATCAACGTCACGTCGCTCATCGCCTCGCTTTTCAGTAGTCGGCCGAAGCCGGACACCACTTCGTCCGAGTGATTCACGCGTCGCAGCCGCAGCGGCCGCTGGCTGCCGGTGGTGGCGGTCGACGGGGCCGTTGAGGTCGCGAGACTCATTGCCGCTCAGTGCACTTGGAACCAGACGCAAACGATCGGTAATCGCGGGGCATGCAATCGACTCGCGAACAGCGCACTTCTCGTAAACACGAACTTCTCGCAAAGCGCAGAAAGAGAAGAACCGAGAGCAGGACGGAGAGGAATGTGCTGCGGTCCCATGTAAGGAGTGATTCCACAGAAACGTCTTTGGCTGCGTGTCCGCCCAAACGAGGAGGGCTCTGCAACGCGCGGGGGGCAACAGACACTCGTTACGGCCTGTGGGCACTCGTCTCTGACTGTGAGCGCTCACAGGAACTGCAATCCTGTGTGTGCCGTTCACTGCACTTGTTCCCAGCCCTGCTGCAAGTGTGTCCTCTTTTGCGATTGGCTGCCGACACCAATTAAAGCGATTCGCAAAAACATTTTCTCGAGTGCGAAGCGCTCGCCGCGGTCGCCGCGCTCGGTCCGCGGACCGCGTGCAGCGCACGCCACACGCCATCGGTTGCGCTGCTCGCGCGCGTCGCAGGCACCGCCCAACGAGTGTCCGCGCGCGGCGCGCGGTGCGGCGCGGAGCCGAGCGCCGGAGTGTCGGCGGTGCGCGTGTGGCCCGTGTGTGGCACGGCACGAATGGTGAGCGGAGGAAACGCACGGAAGGCTTGGAACAAGGCGAAAACAGGGCAAAGGAGGGTGGTTTGGTGGGGAGGAGCGCCGAGCAGGAAATGCCAATGCCTCTGACCTTTTTCAGAATAGCTTTTGAATTCCTTCAAATAATTTACAAAATTACATTTTAGAACCCGTTTGCGATCTAGATTTAGGTGACAGGCACTTCGCAGTTCGCTGTGCAGGCGATTGATCGCGCACCGAAAAAAGGTCATTGCATTGCCGTGTCCCCAAAAGCGCGCTCCGCAGCGGGGTCATTGCACCACTGTACTTGCAGGTCGCTTTTTTCTTTTTTGCTCTGTAGTTTAGCCTCTTTTTCGCCGAATGCATTGTAAAACGAGAAATTTTGCTCCTCGCTTCTCTCTCTCATTTCGCTCACTCGCTCTCCTCATTTTTTCGCTCTCCGCTTCTCACTCGTTTCTAGATTTCACGCACATTGAACTCTCTCAGCAACCTATGGTCGCCGCTCACAACACACGCTCAAACTATTCGCTACCGACGAGTGAGCAAATGTTTTTTTTTCTGCTTTTTTCCCTCGTCGCGTTGAAACCCTGAAACTTTGGAAACAATTCACCACATGGGGTGGTGGTGAAAATCTCTTGAAAAGCTCGCTGATTTTTTTTTTCAACTCAGAGATTGTTTTTCCCTCCATTTTCTGTTTGTCCACTCATTCGCACATGTTGGCTGCAATTAAATTTCGGTTTAACTCATATCAAGAATTTACGCCGTGTTTGACGATTTGCGAAAAGCGTTTACAAAAAAAAGAGAAAAGAAGCAAAGATGAAGAAGAAAACATTTCACCGTTGTGTTTACCGTCAATTATTCCGTCATCTTTCGTAGAGTCCGTTTTGGTTGCCGTTTCACTCGCCGTATTCTACATGTTGTATGTGTGTGTGTGTATATATGCGGCTGGATATATAAAAATTTACTTCTCGCTTCTTACGTATACAAAAAAAATTGCGGTAATCGCCTGCGGCTTATTTTCCGCGCTTTGCGCGCACCTCTTTTCTTACTACACTCGCTCCTTGTAATTGATGTGTGCGTGTGTGTGTGTATACGTTGTATGAGTGGAGTGTTGCTCTCTTCTCTCATATAAAACAACTTTTATAAATTTGGTCAAAAACTTTGTGCCTTTTTTTAATAAATTTGCTCATTGCTGCTTTACAGGTGATCATTTTGCGTTCGTTCATTTCTTTCTCGATTCTTCTTTCTTGAAAATAAAATGTATGACATTTCAATGCGTTCGAAACTTAATTAATGTTCGCATTTTTCTCGGCTACATATTTCGTTTCGTAAAAAGAAATTCGTAACAAATTGTTAAGAAAATAGCAGCTTTCGAACAAAATAAAATTTGAGAATTTTTATTCACACATAAGCGCAGTGCTTGCAATTTCTTGCTTCCTTTTCATAATCGACTGCCAATCGTATTCGCCGCATTTAATCACTGCACGGCATAGCACTTTCAACGCTCGCACTCTTAAATCGACCAAACGTTTACCAACAAGTTCGACCGAAACTGATTCATCGTCATCGCAATGCCAGCAATCGTAATCCGTCACTAACGCCAATGCAGCGTATACAAGACCTAATTCTGCAGCAATCTGTGCTTCGGGAACTGTAGTCATATTAACGATGTCACAGTTCCAAGATTGATACAATCTCGATTCTGCAAGCGTTGAAAATCGTGGTCCTTCAATCGTAACAGTCGTTGCTTTTTTATGATATTCATAATTGAGTTCTTCGCAACTTTTCTCCAGGATTTGCTGCAAAAAGAAAAAGAGAGAAAGATTTATGTGCGAGTGTGGAAACAAGTGGATTCGAGGAAGAAAAGAAAATGCATTGTGCGTTCTTTTCGTTCGCACAAAACACAAATAAAATAATACGAAATAAATGAGTGAATTTATCAAAAAAAACCTGCAACACTTCGTCGAATGGCTTCACCTGTGGCACGTGGCTCACGCTGTACAATGTATTACGTCTTCGGCCCTGTGTCCGATCGATGTACTGATCGATAACGCAAAATGTGCCCGGTTTAATGTGCTCTTTCAACGAACCGCACGCGGTCGTTGCCAATACATGAGTGCATCCTATGCTTTTAAGCATCCATAGATTAGCGCAATAATTCACATTCGACGGAGAAATACTGTGATCTTTGCCGTGTCGTCCGACCACAATCACAGGAATATCGCCGATTTTGCCCTCGACGTACGACTCGTCCGAAGTCTTGCCGTAAGGCGTCTCGACCGCGTACATGACACGTGCGTCCGTCAATATGTTCAAATCGGACTCGAGGCCGGTGCCGCCAATGATACCTATTTTGATGTCTCCGTTCATCTTTCGGTTCGCTTCGCTTTTTGTGTCCAAAAAAATTCGAAATCAAAATTAATGCGAATTTCGAGAGGCGTTTTTTGTTAAAAAGCGAAGAGAATTTTTTCAAAACTAAAAAAACTTTCGCTTTCAACAGCTGATCGTTCGTTCGTCGATCGTTCCGCCCTCTGTTCGCGATTAGCGTCAATTAGGCCACTGGTGAAAAAAGTTGAGGGGCGAAATCGGGGCCGAAGGTTGCGTTAGAGTTTTGATTTTAATTTTGAATTTAAAGCTTTAAAAAGTTTTATTTGCTATTTATTTTTATTAAACGAAAAATCTTCTCACTTCGAGTTAAATCACTTTCATCGCGTTTAATTATCTGAGTAGCAAAAGTTAAAATTTTCTCACTCGGTAATAACTACTTTCGTATTAAATTTTGATTTCATAATTTTCTTCTTTGTTATTATTATCATTATTATTATTATTTTCAAAGAGCGATCACTTCACGTATCCAATTAACGATACTCGCTCCAATTAACCGTTTTGTGCTCAGCAAGGAATAAAAATAAAAATAAAAATAGAAGTGATCGTGAAAACAATGATAATTCATCTGCGTGAAGTTTTTAAAACTATGACCTAGAAAGAAATGTGTTTACCGAAGTAAAGCGATTCTTAATGATCTTTCTTTTTCTCTATGGCTATTAATAATATTGTTGAAATAAACGTATGACAGTGAAACTCCATATAAAGTTCTTTATTTTCAGTCGTTTTCAAAAGAAATATAAATGATGATAGCTTTTCAAATATCATTTTTCGTCTCTTTAAACTTTTTAAATAAATATTTTCAAAAAGCCATTTTGTCAAAGAGAAAATAAAATTTACCGAATTAAAAAAGAAATTCGCCTATATTAAATAAATTGGGGAGTATTTGCTGCTATTGGTAGGTGCATCCTTTCACTCTATTTATATGTCGAACATTGATGTCTTTTTCAGATTTACAGTTGAAATAAAGATCTTTCTTTTATTATTGTCTTAAGTAAAATTATGCATGAAAATATTCTGTTCAAATTTTCATTATGATTTTGTTTCGTTCATTGCTTTCCGATCTCGAAAAAGCGAAACAAAATTGACCCATAAAGCGCCTAGAAAATGCGAATGAAATTAACGCGCGAAAGGTGTCGTTGTTTTTCATCGTATTGAGGCTAGTGAAATATGCGAGAAATGTAAGCGACACGTGCTCTTTATTGAACCGCTGTACAATTGTAAACAAGCGAACGATCGAAATAGTCGCAAATCGATCGTGACGCGAAGAATAAATCAGGCCAAGAAATGGCGCAATGAAAAAAGAAGTGATAGAGTGAGATGCACGAGAAACCGATGTAAAGTGTAAGCGCACGATATTCGGGTAAATGCGTCTCCGTCGGCTGTCGATTTTTCGTGATCATTCGATGCGTGCCAAAAATGAACCACTAAAAAAAAATAAGAAACATACGCCAATTTTCAGAGATTTTGCTCAGAAATTATGCATGTATTGCATTAAAAACACAAGAAGTGAATTATTTTTATTGCAATTTTTTGTTTGTATTTTCTTTCCCATTTCGTAGAATTCAATTTCACATTTCTTATTTTATTTCTAATTTTTTTCAGAAATGGTAGTTTAAAGTTGTATTTGCATAAGTATTATTTCACCGTTGGTAGAGCTAGGAAATCTGACTTTAATTTTGCGCCTCGTGCTGTTTTAGAAAGAGAGAGAGAGAAAAAAATTCAGAGAGTTTAGCTATTCACTGCCCACGAATTTTTTTTTTAAAGTCTAACACTAAGATTAAGCTTTCGAGCTTTTTGAAAATGATCTTATGCTACTTAAAGAAGTGGTGGTTAATTTTTTTTTTCAATAACACTCACTGAGAATATAATTTAACTTCTCCTTTCTGATATGCGAAGAACCTTAACATTTGACAGTTTTTTTCTTTTGCCCTTTTTTTTAAAAAAAAAAAGTTTGTTCCGTTTCAAGAAAAGTTTTTTAACATTGGGTGGGCGACGCCATAGATCATAAATACTTATTATAGTCATTTTAATTCAATCAATGTTACGCTTTTCATATTGATTTGCTTTTTTTCTCTCTCTCTCTCTCTCTCTCGAAGCAATTTAAAAATTAAAAATTTTTTTTCTTACGTTCGTTAAAAATTAATTTGAACGCACAAAATGTTTAAGTTAAGTTATTTAGTTCAAAAAAATTTTTTTTATGAACAGTTTTCACGTGGGATGCGCTTTTTTTTCTCTCCTTTTCGTTTTGTCAACGAACGATTTCGTGATCGCATTCTGTCAGTTTTGAATGTGAAAGCGTAAAGAAAGAGATAAGCATGATGTTTAAAAGCGAAACGCTTATGCAATTAATTATTTAAAAATGCCACATTGTTAGTGATAAAGAAAAAACTTTTTTAAAAAAAAAACATGTTTAAACACGCAATGCGATGATATGAAGAGACTTAATCGGGTTTGTTAGGAGCAGAATAATAAGTTAATAAAATTTTATTTAACACTTACGACTATGTATGCCATCGAACTGGTCGCCGAATAACCGCAAACTACAATTCCGCGCACCGAGTAATATGTGAGATTGTTAAGCAAGAGTGGAAAGAAAGAAACGCACGTTAAGCTGACAATTAATGCATTCTTTGTGTTGTATTTCACTTTGTTTTGCATTGTGAATAAGGCCAAAGTTAATGTGATTAAAGCCACAATTAGCCAAACATAAATCAACGCTTCTCTGGTCAATGACGCGAGACCGGCGTGAAAGAGAACGTTCACCGTTGTAAATACAAGCAATGCGAGGAGTACGTGTTTCCGATTGCCGCTATTTAATCGCGGCATGGAGAGCGTTTTCGTTATTTTTCGGTTTTGAAATTTGAAGCAAATCACGCAAACGGCCACAATGATTCTGTGAATTTTATTTTATTTTTTTAAGAATATGCGATTAGCACATTTGTTAATAGCAGTGTTTTGATCTTGTTAGCATTTCTTGTTGCGTGCGCTCGAATAGAAAACAAAACGATTGTTTTAAGTGGCAATTAAGCGAGAAAGAAAACTACTTACGAGAAGAAAATAGTGTAAATCCATCGAGCGACGCTGTTATTTTTGGATATATTTAATCTGAAACGAGAAAAGAGAGACCAAAAAATTTTTAAATCCATTGTTTAAAAAAAAAGAGTTTTAAAAACAAAAAGTTAATCATTACAAAAGAAACAATATTCCGGCGAGAACCAATGTGATAAACAATACCAACGAAAGTATGCCATATGTATCACGTAAATGCTCTGAAAACAGAAGTTTGTTAGGCCATTTAACGGTTAGCTCTTAATTTCGAATGAATAATAGTAATTATCATCGCCACGCCGAGTGCATTTTGATTACGCGTACATTTAATTGCAACGGTGTAAAAGCTAAATGCGCACTAAAAAAAAGTTATTGCGACAAAATTAACAGCGGATTTTAGGAAGAAATAAAAAACGCGCACGTAAATTGTGTGCGCCATCAAAAAGTGAGCGCCATTGCTCGTTTTACTCTCTTATTTCGTTTATTAAAGCAATTAATGAAAAAACGCAACTTTATCATTAACTGCATTATAAATGAATGACCTGTCAGCTTTAGTCAAAATGCTTAATTTTTTTTTTCTAACTAAATATTCGTACTTCAAATTTAGATTAGATACATTTGCTCGAGTATCTCTTGTTTTATTTTCTTAATTAATAAGTAAATTAAGTGAAATTTGAAATAAGGATGTTAACTAAATTAAAACTACTTTCACACTTTAATTTAACATATTAAGAGTTTGAACTTGATACTAGATCGATTGAATAATAGTTTTTTTATCCGAAAAACGCAAAATACTTGTGACTAAATGTCTAGTTAAGCATAATTTGACACTCTGCCTTGCTTAAATTTTTAAAAGTTTTTTAGTATGGAAAACTTACTTTTGAGAACAATTGGAAAAGCTTCTTCGTCCAAAGTTTCGTCTTCTCTTTCGATCTTTGTATTATTATTGTAACTTTTGATGCCGTTAATCGAAGGTATTTCATTTGATTCAATTTTGCCCGGCAACGGTAATTTATGCCAATCTTCCGGTGGTTCCATGCCCTTACTTTCGTTCTCGGCGAGCTCTTTGAGACCTGCACTCACAGCCGCTTTTTGCACTAAACTCGGAAAATTAATTTCGCTTATAACCAGAGGTAAAGTGAGCAACTGAGATTTCGTTTTGAAACCACTTTTTATCAGAAGATCGATGGTTTCTTCGCTTAACTCAAGTGATTTACCCCAACGTTGTGTGAAACACTCGTTTTCATGCATTTTGTTGAGCGAAAACGCGCGAAGTGAAAGCAGTGGAATTAAGCAAAGCGTTTTTATGCTTCATAAGAATCAAAACACATTTTAGATACCATAGTGACCGGTAGAAGATACGAACGCGTGGCGTTCAACGCTTCTATTGTTTAAATGGTGCAAACGATTGCTATTATATATCGAATACTGGTGAGGTTGGACACATGCTCTCTGTGTTATGCAATAAATGTTCACAGAAAGCTGAAAAGTTTGATTCTGATAAATGTTAGCAGCGAAATTTTTTTTAAGGAACTATTTTATCGACATATGTGGAATATTTAAAAAGAAGCACAAACATTGAATATTCACAAGAAGTTTTGCTCACATAAATAATTCACGAATTAAATTATTCAGCTTTGATTTGATTTCGTTAATTTTTAATTTTTTTTACACTTCGATTTTACATTTTGCTTTGACTAAAATATATGAAAATAATTTAGTTTTCAGCAATAACTTTATAAATGAATTTCAAAGCAACTGACAAATTTCGTTGACATGGTTATATCTGTGAATATACTAACACGGAAACAGAATTCCAAGAATTGAAAGTATTGATTTCAGTGAAACGCGCAGAGAGCATTTCAAGAGCATAACAATTATCGATGAGAGCGATCATTCATTTAGAGAGCCTTTATTTGCCAACATGTCAACATTACTAAAGTAAATTATTGTGTAAAGATTATATTTATGCGCTATAAAAATGCCAATTCATCTATTTCATACTCAGTTTATAGAAATTTTTTTACTTTTTCAAAAATTTTACTTTCGCTCACAGTTCATGGTAAGACAAATTCATTTGTCACAACAATCAATCACCGGGAATATTTTATTTAAACTCCTACAACTAAAATGTCAATTCAATGTCAATCTTAGTAAGGCGATAATTAAAATTGAGGCCAATGAATAAAAATTTTAGCACACTGAAAATTTTAAATAAAACAATTTAAACGCAGCTAAACTTTGGTTGTAATTTTTACTTTTCATATTTTCTATAACATATCTGTTCACAATGTGTTTGTTGTAATTTTGTTTTCGACAAATTGTTTAATATTCGAATAAAGGTTATAAATTATAAATATGAATATAATAAATTACACAAAAATAAATTAATGGAAAAATAATTATATAATAACAATAAATAAATAGAAATTTGCTTCAGTTAGAAAGTGTAAACCGTTATTTTCTTATTACCTAAATTACCTAAATTATTTTCGTTTCTATTTATTGTTTCTCTATGCAAAAAATAGCATAACAACGATTGATGTTTTCAAACTTTTTCTCCGAAGTTATTAAATCGATCTCAATCTTTTCAAAGTTTTTCATTAGCAGCAACAACTTTCGAAAACATTGCATTATGAAATTATATTTATTGTTTGATGTAGATCAAAATAAAAAGTGATTGACCTCCTCGATTCAATATTTCACGCGAATAAATGCATTGAAATTTGGTTTGTTTTTGTAATGCGGAGAGATTTTGCTTGAATTCTTCAAATAATAATTAATTCTCTCAGCATTTTCATCAACATTTTTTAATCGTTTATCGCTTCAATGTTTTATAATCTGTCAGCGAAATGAGCATATGAAAGAGAAATTAAAAGAAATGAAATGAAATTTCCAATAAAAATTTGTATTCATGATCAATATTTGATCATGAGCTTGATTCAATCAAACTCAATTTTATTTGATTCGATCGTTGCAAAGATGTTTATTTTTGATTAGTTACAATGCAATTTAGCGGTCATCTGTTACTATTTTCTCCCAAATTCTTTAGGAGAGTAAATTTTTAAATTATTACTTTAATTATCTTGTCCTTATCACAAAAAATTCGTAAAAAAAAATTAAGAGAAGATAAAGTTTTGAATATTGGAATACGATCCAATTCGATAAACATTTGTCCAAATTTTCGATTGTTTGAACTTGTGTTTAATGCAAGAGAATTTAGGGATTTTGAATCTTAAGTATCACTTTGTCGCGCAGACGGAAATGTTTTAGACGTTTCAGCGAAGAGGCCACTTTTGGATTATTCTCTGAAAATTGGCCTTTTCAATTTTGAATAACATTATTCAAATTATTCAATCATAATGAAAATTAGAGGTGAAACACCGTGAAGATAGAAATCCCAAACTCGCCCGTTACCTAAAGCTAATGGGTTGTCCCCTCTTCCCGTACCGTCGGGAAAACCCATTTCCCCTAAGGCCCGTCTCACGAGTTTAAGCTGCTATCCATTGAACTCTTAAAGCCAGAGTGAATTCAGGTATGGAAATCGTTAGTATGAATTTCATTTCCATTTTCCATATCATTATTACAAAATTTTTTAAAACTTTGCTCCCATTTATAAATATTTTCACATTGTTTCTTTACCAATTCCTAACAATAAACTTCGAATTTCAACTTCGCCGCTCTTAAAATCACAGACCTCACTTCAAACAGCTTGATCAAATTTTATTCATTCTCGCAGATTATAATTTTAAATGTTTTAAAGTAAATTTTTAAAACATTAGCGTTTCGCTTACTTTATCGCATACATAATTCTCATCTATTCAAAATTTCTACCGTTCTATAGTGTTTCAAACTACCGCTGTTGTAACTTTATACGATTACCATTTGTGATAACGGCAAAAAATGGTATTCTAACCGTTTACGTACTAAGCATACCTCAAATTTAAATATTCCAACAAATAACGAAAATTCTACATTTATGAAGTTTCTTCGAAAAACGTTTCCTCTGAGCACATAAATAGTAGGTCATAAAGTTTTTCTAGGAATAAAACGCACCTCCAAGTGGTATTTGTCAGAAACTATAAATTTAATGATTATTACTAGTTGTATTGATTTTACAGGTTTATAAGAAAAACAGAAAACTTATTGATCCCAAACCCTATTGCCTTACGAGACAGGCGTGTTTAGGACGCGTTGGTTTTTTTTCTATATCCTCTTTCCACCTCTAGTGAAATTCATTCGTAGCTTTAAAACAAAAACTGAAACCAAAGAGCTATTTAAATCTTTTTCAGCTTTTTTATCACAATATTTTGCAATCGATATTGTTAAGCCTTTGTTTTCAGAGTAAACAGAAAGTCTCGCTTGGACGGAATGATGTAGCATCAGCAAATGTTGAGCGATGTTGTGCGCTGTAAAACGTTTTAAAGTCCACCACTATCGAAACTTTCTATCGAAACGTTCATCGGACTATGCTGTTCGCGCATACATTTACTCTATGAAATAACATTTTCCGCAAATTTTTAAAATTGAGAATAAGTGTTGCTTCGATGCTCAAAGATCACTTTCACAGAAAATTCAACTTTTAATGACAAGTTGAATGCGGTTAAATATTATTTTAAATCTATGGGCGACGAAAAGCGTTATGAATGACTGATAAAGCTGTGCACGACGGCGTCAATGCTTATAGAGCTACCACCAAAAAACAGTGCTCTGGTTCCAAAAACTGGTGCGTCTGAGGCTGAAATAGCTTATCAACTCACATCATAAGCAGGACATTTGCCAGCAATACGATGTCGCAAAGTTCGCTGACGCTCTGCAATTGTTCGAAAAAGTAAGAGACGGTAACTCCAGTGTTAATTTAAGCGATTTTAAATAATCTGTTGCTCGCTGTTTATCTGTAAGAAAAGAAGAACGCAGTCTACTGTCGAAGCGAAAATTTTAGACACTTCCAATAACAAAAATTGTGACATAAAGTCTACAAATGATGCAGAGTGCACATTTCTGCTACAGTAAGAGGCAAAACAATTCCTCACTCTAGCATGCATATGCGCATTTGGAGTAGGGAATTGTTTTGCCTCTTACTGTAGTCGCAATTTGAGAGGAACTAGAGAGAAGCCAAAGTAAACAAACGGAGATTAGGACCAATGTTGAACATTAAAAAAATTCAGAAAATTTTTAAAAATTGATCGTCTTAACATTGAAACTTATTTTGCTGACTTTTCATTCGTCAACTTTTAGAAGAGAAAGAAACGAGGCAAAAATCGTCAACACTTCGCATCGCACACTCGAATTTATTTCGAATTTCGTTTTTTAATTAATTTTTATTATTAGAAATTAAATAAAAAAATAGTTAAAACTGAAGTCAGAAAAACAGGCAAAAGATGTCGCCGGAATCGGCACTCAATCGAGCGTCTTTTTCGAACGCTTTAAGAAGCGAACGCAAAAGAAGCGAAAAATTGGCGACAAAAGCGAAGGAAAGAAGCGAAAAGCGAATCTAAATTAAAATAATTTGAAAGAGTGTGAAACAAGCCAAAGATGTGTTTAACTTTGAAACGAATCGAAGAGAAAAGTTTAAGATTTGAAAAGAAGCGAAAGTATTTACTAATCGAAGTTTGTTTTGTTGTCTATTTTCGCACAAAAAAATGTTCGAAAAAAGTGAAAAGCAAAAGCGTTCGTTTGCTACTTTTGAAGAAGTTTACTCCAATCTCTGTCTCAAATTTTTGACAAAATTGCACACGACGAACTGAAGCACGACGATTTCGAAAGTTGAACAGACAGCGATCACGAAGCAGAAACAACAGTTTTAAGTTTGTTTTAACTTGCGTTTTCATTCAGTCAAAATTATCGACGAAAATCAATTTAAAAATGAAAGTTGAGAATTTTGCTGCAGAGTGTTTCTTTCGAAATGCTCACTATGTTTGTGTTGATAAATTTTTAATCATTCATTTAAAACGATTGTGTTACATAATTTGATAAGTAGAGTACGGAAGCTTCGAATAGTTTAATGAGACACGTTTATTTATGTTAAATATACAACTTGAAATATGAAAAATACAATTGGGTGGAAAAAGAAAGAGTAACTTGTAATAGTCGCGAA
>NCKU01003572.1:0-14705 GCA_003675995.1 Dinothrombium tinctorium | reverse complement strand
GATAATGAAAAGATGTTCAAATTTCAATACGCAAGTTAAATTAATTTCAAATGTAGTACAACATATACTACGTATATTAGAGACTAAAACATTAAACCTTTCATGTTCTTATTGTATGACATTTTGCTCATGAACTATTTATTTAATTAGAAAGTTTTAAAACTTTTTTAGATTGTCACTTTTAGCTTTCAAATTTGCTTAAATGAGTTTAATTTTAATTGATAGCAATAAAATTGCAAGCAATAAAATTCTTGAAGTAAAATTTTTGTTTGCCATATTTGACTTTATCTGTTTGTAAATTATATTTAATCTGATGCTTTCAATTAATTTAGATATTTTATTATTGTTGAAATTAATTAAAAAATTTTTGTTTTACTCATATTAAATTCAATGTGTTACTTTTGAATTATTTTAATGATTTTCCTCACACAAAGAAGTAAACAATTAAAACTAAATGAATTCAAAGAAACGAGAACAATAGCTTTAAAAAATAAGAAGTGAGAAGATATTTTCAATTCTCACGTCAAAATAGAATTTTAAATCAGATAGTGAAAATCAAAAGTTGTTTTCGACCAACTCCAGTATCAATATTTAAATTCGAACAAATTAATCTTCAAAATATCAATGTAACAATAAACTTTGACTTATCAGTCAAATCTAGTACATTCGCAATCTATTTTCTCCTCGATTTTCAGACAAAATGCAAATTATCGTACTTCTTATGACACTTGTGTGCTTGTGCTGTCGAGAAATCAAACTTCGATTTGTTCGTCTTTTACAAAGATTAGACTTGTGGATTGAGAAGAAGAAAAAGTTCTACACTCAAGTGCCGAAAGATTTCAATGAGCGTGAGAAGTTCGATGTTCAAAAATTGTTAATGAAATATGGAACATTGCTTGGGAAGTGAGAGAACGGAAAAATCGAAAAGTTCGAAAAATGGCAGATTACTAAAATGTGCATCGTTCTACTCATTCAATTATCAGTAATCATCGACTTGATTGATTTGGGCAACTATGAAGCAATAGCCAGCTTGAGACATTATGCGCTTCATTTTAAAAATGAAGAAATGAGGGCAGTAATTAGTGGAAACACTGTACTTTTCGGTGGTATTATCTTGAATTTTCTGTTCTTCGCATTAAATTTAAAACCTCATTTATTCAAATGGATCAATCTGTTTGTGATTAGAAATGAGAGGAAAATTTACCATTTAGGTTATTCAAAAGAAGCTTTCTTTAAGTGATGGTTCATTATTCAATCTTTATGCAGCGGTCACTTGGCCATTCTTTTGATTTTCCTGCTTAGCATTCTAATTGTTTCTCTTTATTATCCATTCTCTGATATTTATGAAACGAATTGGTGTAAAGCAATATCACTTTGTACACTCATGTCCAATAAAATCTTTCAATCTATCGCTTTGCAATAAAGCGTGTTTTAAGTGAAATGAAAAGATTTTATTGGACATGGGTGTACCATACGAATGATTGCAACTTATTTCGCTGGATATTTTATGTCATTCACTTAATTCATTGTGCTTTCAATGCTTTTTTTCAAAAAATTTCGAGATTAAAACATCAGATTACAACTCGAAGAGATTTTGAGTCTGTCACGAGAGAAGAGGAACTGAATGTGTATCAGACAAAGAAGCTCTATCGTTTGCTTAAATTTCTTCACAAGGTGTTCAGAGAATACACATTCACAACTGCTTTTCGAAGAATTTTGTCGGCATTCTCTTGGTGCAGAACTTCGTGTTGATAGTTTTCATCGTAAATCATCGCAAATGTGTGTAATTTGTTTGATTCAAGCGTAAAAATTTTTTTCTATCTTAATGGACCTCATTTAGACAATCGCAAAAGGCATTCTTATTTGTCAAAAATGCTTCTTATCTGCCACTTTCCTTTGAACTTTTGTTCTAATTATGATTTTATTTTTTAGATAAATTTCCTTTTCATTTTCTAAGAACATAAATAAATCAAAAGATTATAGGAAATATTAGAGCTTTTTAGATAAAAAGGTAGAAATTTATCTACTCTTTTGTATTTTCTTATCTTGCGATAGCAATATAATAATACACTCGGCGTCAGAAAAATCGCACCACTGTTGCGTTTATTTATAAACAATTCGATGAAAAGGGAAGCTGTATTTTTACGATCGTAAAAATTAAAAAAGCCGGAAAAGAGGAATATTTCCGATTCCGTTTCGCGCTCAAAGATAGTGTTTTCAAGACTAAAGCGAGTGTCCGCAAGGCTTAAGCGTAATAAAATGTAATAAAAATTAATCAAAGAAGGCAATTATTGTGAAATCGCTTCGAATTATTTATCTACAAACGCAATAATGATGCGATTTCTCTGACGCTGGATGTAAATTTCACTTTGATTCATTTTAAACGCTAAAGTAAACACAATTTTTAAATTTATTGTTACATTGTTTTCATTGTTTTATTTAAAAGTAAATAAAATATTTTTTTTTTGTTAAAAATTGTAAAAATGAAAGAAGTGAAAAACTGAAATTCACTCGTGATGTGATTGAAATTTATCTTTTCGATATTTGCTCAATTGTCATTAAGTAATTACATTTTTACAAAGAAACTCAATTAGATTACTCAACCTCATTGAGTGTGAAAGTAAATAAAAAAGTTTGATAAATTTTATAAGTTTTTTAATTAACGCTTTAATAGATTGCTTAACAAGTGCACATATATTTTGAAGTGAAAGTCGAATTAAATCATTTGAAATTGAAATGGATGGTGAAATAAGTTTAAATCGTAAGTCAGAAATTATTTCACTTTGCTCACGCTTTCTAAATGAAAAGTGGAACCTCGATCAAGTGATTGTTCAAAGAATAAAGTAAGTGAAGCTTGCTAAAAAAGTAGTAAAAACAATGAATACAAGTGTTAATGTGCTTATTCATTCGAAATGATTTGCTGATAAAAAATTTTAAGTTTATTCAATTAAAATACTAACTTAGAAATCAAATTTTTTGTTTACCCTTTATTATAGGAAAGGAGTAGCCAATAACACGTATTTGTGTTCGCTTAACAATGGCAAATCAAATGCAAACACTTCGTGTCCAAAACAAGTGATTTTACGAATTTATCAAAATGAGGAAATGAATGCAATTGAGGCTTTTAAAGTGCAGTATGAGAAGCTTAATTGCGAGTCTGCTCAAGCAATAATTGTTGAGAAACTTTCTCAAGTTGGATTGGCACCTAAATTGTACGGAGTATTTAATGGCGGAAGAATCGAAGAATACATACCAGTAAGTTAAAATTGAAAGTTCTCCATTGAGAAATTCATTTTATAAACAGAGCGAATGCGCAACGGTTGACGATTTAGAACAAATTGAATTGAGCTTGGCCGTAATGCGTAAATTGGCGAGATTTCATTCGCTCGACTTACCTTTAGAGAAGCTCCCGAAACAAATGGATTTTATTGTTTCAATGGAGCAATTCTCTCAAGAACTTGATGAACGAGAAATGGAAGAGTATTCACTTGAGGACCAAAAGTGTATAAAAGAAATTTTCAAATTTGAAAATCAAAAAGAACTGACGTGGGTAAATAAAATTATATCTCGTATTAGTAAATTTTTGGTGCCCTCTCATGGTGATTTGCATCCGAACAACATACTTCTCAAGCACAATTACGAAAGTATAGACGATCGAGTTATGCTTATCGATTACGATATGTGTGGTTACTTTTATCGAGGCTACGATATTGCTTACTTTTTGCGAATGAGAAGAACTGTTTTAGAATTTAGTGGAATCAAAATTAGTTTGAATGAAAAGGAAAATCACGAATCGCCGAACTTAATTTTAATTAATGAATATTTGCGCGAATATTCGAAGTTAAATAAAGAGAAATCAAGTAATGAATTCGATAATGTGGATCAATTACGAATGGAAGTTGATGCTGGTGATTTATTATTTTCTATCTCTATGGTGGCTTTTTTTAAAGCGCTCCGATTAAAGTCTACTTTTAGCATTCCTGTGGTAGGTCGTTATTAATTTTACTCTTTTAACTAACAAAACTTTTTTCTCTTTATAGAAGTATGCATACAATATCATTAAAAGCTATGAATCAAAGAAGCAGCGATTCCTCGAAAAGTACAAGTGTAATGAACAGATTTCTACTTGTTCTTAAAATGAAAAATTAAATTTTTTATTTTCCCTTTTCATTTACAATTCTTACTGAACGCTCTTCTTCATTCTTCTTCATTTAATTACAATTAAAGCTGCTGAATGCGAAAGTTCACTTTTTCTAAAATTAGAACAAAAATTTGGCCGCAAACTTTTTCGAGATTCATGAACTTCGTTTATTCACATGAATTCTGAGTTTTGACAAGATTTTTGCTCATTTTTCCGTAGGAAAAATTTAAATTAATCGCAACTCTTACTGTTTTAGATGCAAGTTACACGTGTGAAAAATTGGGCGAATTTTATTTTCGTTTAATCAAATTAATCTAATCACAAAATTTCATTTGAAATGATCGATTATGTTTCCCGGTGGGAAATAATAGCAAACGGTGACTCGCTTGAATTCACAATGTTTGGCGACTCCGCAGCCGAGAAAATAGCTGCTCTTCCAAACTATTTGTGTAAATTGTCCAGCCGATCTCGGGCTTGATTTCTCGTATATTCGCTTTCGATTGTACCAACGATCGACCGCTTGAGTGCAAGTAAAGTCACCGCCGGCAACATTTTCGCCATACGGCGATTTTTTATCTATTTTAAACTCGCACTCACGAGACAAGTAATTCGCCCATTTTTGAGCGAAGTGAATCGCCTAAAATCAGAAGCAGAATTTATTTTTCGTTACTTTCTCTAGCACTCACTGTCTCGTCTAACTCGAGCGGTTGCAATCCGTGCTTCTTTCTATAGAAATTATGCCTCATCAAGCATTCCTCATTGAATTCTCTGAGTGTTGTGCTGATCACGATTTCGATCAAACCGAAAATGAATGCAATTCTAGTTACGACCGCCATTAATTTTATATTGTGGTTCTCTTAAAAGTCGTTTCAAATTCAATTTGAGAAGGAAAAATCTCAATTACAAAACACTTGCTAAACTTCACTCGCGAGTGAGTTTATTGAAAATAATATTTTTTTAATGATTAAAAAAAGATTATTTTCAAACTAATTTAAAATTAGCGACTCAAACCAGATGGTTTAGTTTCAAATTCGCTTATAAATTTTTCTCTTAAATAAAAAGCTAAGTTAAAATTTTCAGCAAAATGAAGAAAACAAATGCAGATTTGAACCAAAAAGCCTTTGTATTGAAAGCGCTGCTCGATATCATTAAGCTGTCGAGCTTTCGCTTGTTTTAAATAAATTTAAGATATTGTATCTTATCTCTGACTTGAAATATCTCGCGACCATTTATGATACCACAGCTCATCATACACTATGCATTTCTAGGTGTGAAAAATTTGGTTAAATTCGGTCATTCTCAGTTCAAAAGTGTCCCTTGTAAATTTATAAATAGAAAATTTAAACATTGAAAGTAAAGATAAGTACAATGGCCGAGTTATGCCGAGTGTGGAACGTAAACACTGTACAAGAAATCGAGCACGGAGGGCGAGGGTTCGTATCTAGGAATATTCTAATAGAAAAAATGTTTTGCAAATTTGAAAGTAAAAAATTTTAAAATTAAAAAACGCAAAATTTTCACCTCTGCCTAGATTTGAACCCAAGCGTTTTAATTGTTTAAACGAGGCTCGATACAACTGAGCCAATGTGCTTATCGATACTTTCATTGTTTAAATTTTGTATTTAAATTTAATATCATTAACTTCATATTCAATTTTTAAATTTATAATTATAAATGCAATTCATAAACTTAATATAATTGCGAATGTATATTCTTAAGAATTTGCCATTGAGCTTGATCTTGTAAAATTTTCGTGATTTTGGTGATTCAGAATTTGTGACACTGTAAATTCGATTTCCTCCATTGCATGGATCGAAAAGAAGCGACAATTGTTTTCCGAAATGTAATTTTATTAAATTACAAAATGAAAGCAGATTCAAATCAAACGGTAAAAATTGACGATTTCTGTTTCTGGTCGACGAGATTTTGAAAAAATACGATTCATTCATTGTTTGTGAGAGTTGAAATCAGCTCGAAACTGCCGATCGAACTCAAATTTTCGTGTTTTGAAAAGAACAAAGGCTCACTGTTATAGTAAAACACAAGAGCAACCGTTACAGTGATTGAGAGGTGAATGTAGCGCTGATTTACATCGATTTAAAAAAAGAAATGTAATAAAATGGCAAACAACGAAAAAGAATTGTTCGCACTCTTCATTCGGTCGTTCGTTAATACTGTGAACGTTAAAACTCAACAAATGATCACTTCGATTGGAAGAAACAAAAATATACACAATTTGTATGAATGGCAATGGAAGAGATTGTGATTCGACACATGATTGCGCGCGGCACTGCGCTCGACAAAACCGGCAGCAGCACAATGTGTTTTGATTGCTTGCTAACGAATAATAAAAATCAAATTGAAAAGTGTTTCGACCTAAAATCAGAATCAAGAATTGGCGACAAAACGAGAGAAGCTTGAATGCGGAACGGAGAGTTGTGCAAGTTCTGTGATCACTTTGAGTCGAGTAAGCCGTGCGAAAACTTGGAGACACGAAGTTCGAAAGCTTGGATAAACTGTGAATTGTCGATGCAACTTAAGTTCCGATCACAAACGCTGCGCTCGCTATGCGCCGCACGCGTCAGTAGCAATTGATCTTCTTGGTGATCGTCTTTCGGCACATGTGACACGTCTTCAGCGTCTGTGCGCAGTTCACACACGCTCCGTGACCGCAGAGGAACACAACGTTCTTGATGCGTTCCATGCAAATGCCGCAACTGTTCGCTTCTTCGATCTCGGCGATCTTCGATTCCAAGTAGCGCAGGCGGTCGCTGCTCGCTTCGGGCAGCGCACTCTTCACCGCACTCACGTTGCGCTCGCCTTTCGACTGCTTGCGAATGTTGTTCGACATCGCAGTGTCCACAATTTGAGAGATTTGACCGCTCTCGCGATTGAACATAACTTTCTTCTGAATTTGCTGCTGGCAAATGATGCAGCGCTTCATCTTCGAGCAGCAGTCGAAGCAACAGATTTGATGAAAACACGGCGAAAATTGAACGTTTGCGAACGCTTCGTTGCAAATCAAGCATTCGATGTCGTTGATCACGTCTTGTGGAATGATGTCGCCGATTCGCAAAGATCCGAGCGCGAACTCATCCGCATGCTGCTCGTCTTTCTTGCTCTGCTCCTCCTGGGCACGTTGCTGCGCTTCCAATTGCTCGCGCTCCTGACGTTGCTTCTCTTCGCGAGCGGCCAGAATGTTCATCAAAAACTGTTTGATCTTCGCGTTCTCCGCACTTCCCCGATTGCTGTCGATCAAGTCGAGCGGCGTTCTTCCACTCCTGTTCCTCACATTCACGTCCGCTTTGCCGTCTTGAATCAAGTAACATGCTACTGCTAAGCTCAGAGATCGATTGTGGCCAATCTCGCCCAATTGCGTCAGCAGGTCGCTGATCGCCGGACTGCTTTCGATTATTTGATCGCATCGCTGCAATCTCTTCATTTGCTCTGACCACTTGAACATTGCGATATGCAAAGGAGTGTCGTTGTCTTCGTCCACTGCATTGCAGTTCGCACCCATTGACACCAAAAGCTCAATTATTGGACAATGACACTGACTGACTGCTAAATGAAGAGGAGTTTGCTTGCGATTGTTTACGATATCGACAGCTGCTTGTCCATTGATAATCAGAGTCTCGACCACCGAATAATGACCGTTGAGCGTTGCTAAGTGAAGTGCAGAAAAACCATCCTCTTTCTTCAAGTCTACCAATTGTCTTGATTTCGCAATCAATTTGTCAGCCGCAAAATTATTGCCTTTAAGTGCTGCTTGATGCAAGCAATTGAATCCTCGCTTGTTTTTAATTGTAAGATCACTTCGCGGTGCATTTATCAAAATTTCGATGATTTCGCCGCACTCCATCGATACTCTTTGTCCTCCACTTGTTCCAGGTTCAGGACTGTCACGAGCTATCAAGTTTTTACCGATAGCATCATGTAGAGCGGTATCACCATAATTATCTTGCAAATTAACATTACATCCGTATTTAACCAAAATACTAACACAGTTAACAAGTCCTTTATTCACAGCGATATGTAAAGCACTGCACTTGGTTTTATTCACAGCATCAACATTCGCTCCACTCTTTAGCAGTAGTTCTAATATTTCAGGCTGATTACCAAATGCTGCATAATGCAACGCGGTATCACCGTCATCGTCCTTTGCATCGATTTTCGCTTTCGCCGTTAACAAAAGCTTCACCACTTCAAGATGACCCTGATGCGCCGCAACTTGAAGCGCTGTTTTACCACTTGATTTATAATCAACAGCTTCAGGAAAATATTTTAAAATTTCTTTCACAATGTCTAGCTTTCCCTGAGCAGATTCACGAACGATAGCTTCCTTGTTTCGTGGTGTTATCTGATTGTACGCTTGGTGCGGAGGTTGCGATGTGGAACCCACGTCTACTTGTTGGTGTTGATTATCGAGTAGGTGTCCAATTCGCGGATTAACATCTTCTCTTTGCTGTTGATGATGAACCATTGTATTGTTCATTTCTAACAAGGAACCCGGCAATAAAGTAACACAAAGAGGATTGAAAGTCCACGTTTGACCATCAACGGTCACTCTCAAATCCCCGTCGGCATAAACTTTAACAACTTTGCCCATCTTTCCTAGCGCGCCTTTCATCAAATCTATCCACTCGCCGTGACTTTTTTGCAATTCTTTTACTCGTCCCAAATCCTCAATTATCCTCACAATATCTCCAATTGAGTATGAGGTTACTTTAACTAATGCTTCAGGATTAAATGTCCATCGATTGTGACAACCTTCGAATTGCACACGAATATCACCACGATCGGTGACTCGATGAACAGTTCCGATTTGACCGATAAATTGTGCCATACGTGGGTTCCACCCTCCGTGACCTTCTTGCATTGCTTTGAGATCATTTTCATCCTCGCTTGTAACTTTGACTTTGTCACCAACGTTAAATATACAACTGATTGGTTGCGGAGATAAAGCGCTCGTACCACAAGCGGCTTCGGCTTGTTTTTGCGGCGATTGTTCATGTGCTTGCGATTGCCCCAAAACGGGCAAATGATCACGATAATAATAACCTCCAGATGCGTCGATCACATATTTCAGGTCAACTTTGCCTTTGTGCCCTAAACGGTACACATTTGTAGAACCTGACGCCCACATTACATTGGCAACACTTCTTCGTGACTCGTTGTCCCATCCACGAATGTCGATGACTTTTCCAATTTTTCCTTCTCCTCCTAAAAATAAGAGACAAAAATGTTAAGAATGCGAAAAAAAGTAGGTAATTAACACCATTATAAACCTACCGTCTTGATTACCCCAATCCCAATCACAGCCGCGTACAACTCTTGCGCCAACAAATATGCCGCGAGCCTGGATCTTAACCGCGTTCTTCGACGATCGTTTAGTCATTTCGACACTAATCAAGCAAGAAAAACTTAATTAAAAATGCACGTAATATAACTTAGATGTAATCGTGAATAATCATGCGAATGATCAATTTTTTATCATCATTTGTTGAAAATTGCTTTTTCATTACTTATTAATTATGTTTTAAACACGGCGATAATTTATATAAAAAGAGCAAATAATTTTTCTCTTTTGCAAACACATTTTTTTTAGAAAAACATTCTTAGAAATGAAATGAAGCAAAACAGCAAACAAAGTGCCGAAACAATTGCCACCAACGCAGGGAAATGAAATGTGAAATTGTGAAAAGAAAATTGAAACAAAAGTCTTTTTTGTGTGTGGTGTGTTTCTTAAACGCAGCGAGATGTCAAAAAAGAAAAAGTGAGTTCAGTGCCAATGTTTCATGTAAATACTTGGTACGCTTTTAAATCAGGTCAATTGCGATTCTTGTAAAATTCTCTATCTTCGCAACTTTCGCTGTTTAAAGTGTCAATTAAAATAGTTTGATGTTTAAAAAGTTAGTTTTTATAGTTTTATTAGTATTGCAATGACCGAAAAAAAATAACATAACCGTGAGAAGTGATAAAAGAATAATTAAACGAAAAATTTATATACGTAATCTATCTGTGTATGAGCAGATAGGCACTATAAAAAATTTTTATATCATATGAGACCACAATTTATACGCTATTCTCATTCAAAAATATTTTGCAATATTAAATTTTCTTCAAACTACTGCTTTTTTACTACGCACACATTTTTTTTACGAGAAGCCTACGCAGAAGCCTACGATAAAAATCTCGGACTTTGGGTAGGATTTTAAAACCATTAGAAATAACACTGTATTTACTCACCCTATCGAGTTGTTTGTCTCGAATCGAGCGAAAACATGATTTAAATCGTGTTTATCACTCATATAACAAGAAGTACACAAATTGTAGTTCTCACAATCCAAGCATTTCCAACGCATACCGGCGATACCGTGTTTTTTGCACGCATTGCAAAACATGTTCGGATGTCGGACACCGATCGGTGCGTTGTCGAATACGCGCAAATCATACGCACCCTGATAACCGATACGATAATTGGTACGCGAACCAGAGTCCCATTGAACTACGACGGTTTTATCCGGTGTGGACAGCGATCCCGGTTTTCCGATCTCGACAACAGTGCCCACGTGACCTTCGCTGTCATCTTGATTTCCCCATTTCCAATCGGGACCGCGGACAACGCGCAAACCGACTTCCATTCCGCTGTCACTGTCCGTACTCTGTTATGCAATGAAACTGAAACAATATTATTGCACACGTATGAGTTGAGTGCAATTTGAGTGACGCAAAAAAAGTGAGAAGCAACGCTGTATTCTTGTAAAGCAGTAGTTTCTAAATCTTCGTTTTCAAACGAAAGAAGCGCATTTCGATGCTTTACGATCTCAATAACAATGGGCAGAGTTTAAAGAAAGCTGCATTAAGCCTCTAACAGAACGTGAAACGTTTTAGCCTTTTGTTAATTCGAAAACTAAACTTTAAACTTTGATTAATGCCGAAATCGAAAGAAGCAGCTTTAAAGAGAGAAAGCAGATAATTGGAAGAACAAAATTAGTGACACTTTAACTGGAATCGAACGATAGATTGGCGCCGTAATTAGAGTCGAGAATCGTTCGCGCACTTTGTCCGCATCAAGCGGCGAATAAAAGCGCTCACCTCGTCGCGAGCGATGCTCGTTTCGCCCGCAACCGTCGTCTTGTGCTCGCCGCGTTCGCAGACTGTGTTTAACTTGAATACAGTCGCGCAGTAAATTTTCAAACGAATAAAATTCTCATTTTGTTCACTTTTTTCGAACCATTGTCTGCTTATCGACTTCGAGTAGGCGCGGCTTACTTCGAGAGGACTGTTTCTCGATTACGTCTTCTCATTTTCACGCTCATTGTTTTTATTCTTGTTTTCTTTTCTTTTTTTCAATTTTATTTCGTTTTTTAAAATTTTAAGAATTAAAATTTTTGAAATTGCACAACAAGCTAAATGCGAGATCAACTAAAATATTTTTTTTCTTTTCGTCAACAACAACAACAAACAAGCTCATTAAAATATGTTCAATGACATTAGATATGTACACATTTTGTACATAGTGAATGGCTCGATATGCATATTCATTTATATTTATCTTTTTTCGTTTTAAAACACTACGTTTAAGTAATGTTAAATAAATTTTATCTTTTAACACACAGTTTTAAATCCAAACGATATTTTTATGTTATTATTATACATTGCGAAAGTTGCATTCGGAAGCTCGGTGCTGAGTCAAGTAGTATAGCTTTGGTGGTCAACTTATGTACTGTGTTTTCGGATGCTTTCGAACCGAATTCCGATAAAAAATCACTTGAAGTATGATCAGCAAATCAATGATCACTTGCAAGATGCCACAAGCCAGAAATTGAATGGGTGCATTTCGAGCGACGAAGTAACTCGTTTTGAACAGATCGCCGCCCGTCCACAGAATGACCATCTTTTTGCTCATTCCAACAGTTGATTTATTTTTGCAATTTTTCACTAACTGCGGCGCGCCTAACATCGCTTCCGTGAACAGCGCCAGAAAACCAATCGCCTCGACGTAAAGAGGCGAGTCGAGAAAGTAGTAAGTCAATGCGCCCAATAGGACTGTAAATGTGATCACGCACTCGATGTAAGAAATGAAGTCAGTCCAATTCCAGAAGTATTTCGGGTCTAAATCTGGAAAGAAAAATTGCGAAAAACAACTTGTTTGTGAAAAGCTGTCAATGTGAAGAGAAACATAACATAACAAAAAAGTAAGCGAAAACTAAGCATTCACTAAATAAAGAAAACTTTTCAGTTACTGAATAATTGAATGATGTAAAAAAAGCGATTTATAAATGCTAAAATTGTTACAAATGCAAGTAATTTGAGATTAGTGATGCTTGAGAAGAGAAACAACTGAAAATTATCAGGTCGATTACTTCTGTCAAGTGATAGATTAAATTGACACATGACAGAATGAAACGTGTAAACAAATTGCTTAATAAATACAAAAATGAATGTAATCAATTATTCAATAACTGATTGATTAAAAACTACTTTACGAAGCAATTATTGCATACAAAAAATGAATGAAAGCGCAAATGCAAACTACATACATAACAATCTATGTTATAAAGCGCAACAAATGCAGCATATCAGTTTTCACATCTAGGCAGTGAGTAGATAAATTTTTGTCCACATTTGCATATTGAGTTTGAAAATTTTGCACATACCCCAGAATTTGTGTACTTGCTTCGCAGTTTCTGACCTTGTTTTAGGATTAGATAGTACCTCATTTTTGTTATCACCATCTATTTGCAGCATGAAAATGAAAGAAACGCATCTTTTTTTGAGAATCGCTTCACAGATTAGAGAGTGTAACAAGGCGCGTGTCAACGAAAATCTACCCATTGTTGCTAAGTGAATATTGCAGACACTTGATACGCTACAACGGGAACATTTTGTTGATATAAACGCAAATTAGGAAGTATTACGTGCATTAAAAAGATTTAAAAGACATAATCATTAAAAAGATATTAAACGGGGAAAGGTCGAATCAATAAAATGATACAAAAAAAGTAATCATGAGAGAAAGAAATAATTTTTCGTTTCCAACAAAAGTGAAACGTAAGGATTGAAGGTAACAAAAAAGAGATTATAATATGATGTAAAAAATTGTGTTTCGAAGGTTACTCGTTCATCAATGATGTATCCAATCGATAAATAATGCAAATGAGACATACCGAGAAAAAATCGATTTTTTTGCGGGACGATAATACTGCGATTTCGTACTCGAACACATAATTCAATGATCGTAAGCATTGCGATATTCATCACTACACTTTGTATGAGCAGTGGTAATTCGAAGTATCGCCCAAACCTATAATTTGATAGAAAAAAAAGATTAAAAAAAAATTGTCAACATATCATCGAGAATTTTTTCACCATTAATTTTGTTTTCGGCGATTCAATCGCTTACAAACAAAATCGCAAAAAAACATTGTTTAACGAAAAGTAGACAAAAAACAATTACAACAAATGATTACCAAAACAGAATTCGCATTGTGTTCGCCAACAAAAGCACGAGACACACATAAGTGGAGAAACCGTCGGCATTCTCTGTGCGTTTGATTTCGATATATTGCGGAATGTAAGGTAAAACACCACCAAAAATGATTGCCACCGACGCCGAATGCGAGAGAAATTCTTTAAAAGAAGGCACTTCAAACGAGAAATGATTGTCGTCCGTTCGACCCATTATTGTTCAATTGCTCGATTTAAATGCAATGATAATAAAAATGAATCGATGGTTTAACGAATTTTGTTCGTTTAACTTTAGCTGATTTCGAGTCGAAATCAATGTTTCGATTTTTCGAACGAACGAAATTAAAAAATAAATGAAACTAAATTAGCATTTCGTTAATTTCGAGTGAAAAGCGTCGTTCGATTCGCTTTACTCGCAGTCGACTGCAAAACGTCATCAATCGACTGTCGATCGAAGCTCGTGACACACACAGTGGGGATGATTTAATAATTACGCTTTAAGTTTTAGAATCGCTTTTCACTACATTTTACATTTTATCTCTCGAAACCAAAAAAAATTCATTTGATTATAAAATTTTCAGCTACTTCACCTTAAACGAATATAACAATTAACCGAATTCAATCAAGCCAGCACAGGGTGCAAATTCTTTTAAAAATCATCTCTTTAAATATCTTTTTGACATCCGATTTAATTGGTTGTATTTGTAATTTTAAAAATTTTTTATTTGACAAATTCATTTTATAATTGTAATTATTGAATAGTTTTTACTAATGATATGCATCAAATCTATTAACAATTTTGCTAGCGAATCACACAATGAATAAATTCAATTCAATTCAACAAAAAATTTATAAATACGTAAATCTTCAAAATTTTTAAAAGTTTAAGTAAGTAATTATAACTTCAGAAGTAAATTGAAAATGTGTGCCTTGTATATTTACTTTATCATTTCAAAGCCAACAATTTTAGAGAATAAACGAATGAATATGTGAAAGCAACTGCTTCAGTGAAAACAAGGAATGATGAGAAAAGTAAGAGAGGTAAACAGAGAAAAATTATTTGATTAAATTGACCAAGCGTAACTGGAAA
>NCKU01003571.1:0-14705 GCA_003675995.1 Dinothrombium tinctorium | reverse complement strand
GATAATGAAAAGATGTTCAAATTTCAATACGCAAGTTAAATTAATTTCAAATGTAGTACAACATATACTACGTATATTAGAGACTAAAACATTAAACCTTTCATGTTCTTATTGTATGACATTTTGCTCATGAACTATTTATTTAATTAGAAAGTTTTAAAACTTTTTTAGATTGTCACTTTTAGCTTTCAAATTTGCTTAAATGAGTTTAATTTTAATTGATAGCAATAAAATTGCAAGCAATAAAATTCTTGAAGTAAAATTTTTGTTTGCCATATTTGACTTTATCTGTTTGTAAATTATATTTAATCTGATGCTTTCAATTAATTTAGATATTTTATTATTGTTGAAATTAATTAAAAAATTTTTGTTTTACTCATATTAAATTCAATGTGTTACTTTTGAATTATTTTAATGATTTTCCTCACACAAAGAAGTAAACAATTAAAACTAAATGAATTCAAAGAAACGAGAACAATAGCTTTAAAAAATAAGAAGTGAGAAGATATTTTCAATTCTCACGTCAAAATAGAATTTTAAATCAGATAGTGAAAATCAAAAGTTGTTTTCGACCAACTCCAGTATCAATATTTAAATTCGAACAAATTAATCTTCAAAATATCAATGTAACAATAAACTTTGACTTATCAGTCAAATCTAGTAGATTCACAATTTATTTTCTTCTCGATTTTCAAACAAAATGCAAATTATCGTACTTCTTATAACACTTGTGTGTTTGTGCTGTCGAGAAATCAAACGTCGATTTGTTCGTCTTTTACAAAGATTAGACTTATGGATTGAGAAGAAGAAAAAGTTCTACACTCAAGTGCCGAAAGATTTCAATGAATGTGAGAAGTTCGATGTTCAGAAATGGTTAATGAAATATGGAATATTGCTTGGGAAGTGGAAGAACGGAAAAATCGAAAAGTTCGAAAAATGGCAGATTACTAAAATCTGCATCGTTCTACTCATTCAATTATCAGTAATCTTCGACTTGATTGATGTGGGCGACTATGAAGCAATGGCCAGCTCGAGACATTATGCGCTTCATTTTAAAAATGAAGAAATGAGGGCAGTAATTAGTGGAAACACTGTACTTTTCGGTGGTATTATCTTGAATTTTCTGTTCGTCGCATTAAATTTAAAACCTCATTTATTCAATTGGATTGATCTGTTTGAGATTAAAAATTAGAGTGAATTTTACCATTTAGGTTATTCAAAAGAAGCTTTCTTTAAGTGATGGTTCATTATTCAATCTTTATGTAGCGGTCACTTGGCTATTCTTTTGATTTTCCTGCTTAGCATTCTAATTGTTTCTCTTTATTATCCATTCTCTGATATTTATGAAACGAATTGGTGTAAAGCAATATCACTTTGTACACTCATGTCCAATAAAATCTTTCAATCTATCGCTTTGCAATAAAGCGTGTTTTAAGTGAAATGAAAAGATTTTATTGGACATGGGTGTACCATACGAATGATTGCAACTTATTTCGCTGGATATTTTATGTCATTCACTTAATTCATTGTGCTTTCAATGCTTTTTTTCAAAAAATTTCGAGATTAAAACATCAGATTACAACTCGAAGAGATTTTGAGTCTGTCACGAGAGAAGAGGAACTGAATGTGTATCAGACAAAGAAGCTCTATCGTTTGCTTAAATTTCTTCACAAGGTGTTCAGAGAATACACATTCACAACTGCTTTTCGAAGAATTTTGTCGGCATTCTCTTGGTGCAGAACTTCGTGTTGATAGTTTTCATCGTAAATCATCGCAAATGTGTGTAATTTGTTTGATTCAAGCGTAAAAATTTTTTTCTATCTTAATGGACCTCATTTAGACAATCGCAAAAGGCATTCTTATTTGTCAAAAATGCTTCTTATCTGCCACTTTCCTTTGAACTTTTGTTCTAATTATGATTTTATTTTTTAGATAAATTTCCTTTTCATTTTCTAAGAACATAAATAAATCAAAAGATTATAGGAAATATTAGAGCTTTTTAGATAAAAAGGTAGAAATTTATCTACTCTTTTGTATTTTCTTATCTTGCGATAGCAATATAATAATACACTCGGCGTCAGAAAAATCGCACCACTGTTGCGTTTATTTATAAACAATTCGATGAAAAGGGAAGCTGTATTTTTACGATCGTAAAAATTAAAAAAGCCGGAAAAGAGGAATATTTCCGATTCCGTTTCGCGCTCAAAGATAGTGTTTTCAAGACTAAAGCGAGTGTCCGCAAGGCTTAAGCGTAATAAAATGTAATAAAAATTAATCAAAGAAGGCAATTATTGTGAAATCGCTTCGAATTATTTATCTACAAACGCAATAATGATGCGATTTCTCTGACGCTGGATGTAAATTTCACTTTGATTCATTTTAAACGCTAAAGTAAACACAATTTTTAAATTTATTGTTACATTGTTTTCATTGTTTTATTTAAAAGTAAATAAAATATTTTTTTTTTGTTAAAAATTGTAAAAATGAAAGAAGTGAAAAACTGAAATTCACTCGTGATGTGATTGAAATTTATCTTTTCGATATTTGCTCAATTGTCATTAAGTAATTACATTTTTACAAAGAAACTCAATTAGATTACTCAACCTCATTGAGTGTGAAAGTAAATAAAAAAGTTTGATAAATTTTATAAGTTTTTTAATTAACGCTTTAATAGATTGCTTAACAAGTGCACATATATTTTGAAGTGAAAGTCGAATTAAATCATTTGAAATTGAAATGGATGGTGAAATAAGTTTAAATCGTAAGTCAGAAATTATTTCACTTTGCTCACGCTTTCTAAATGAAAAGTGGAACCTCGATCAAGTGATTGTTCAAAGAATAAAGTAAGTGAAGCTTGCTAAAAAAGTAGTAAAAACAATGAATACAAGTGTTAATGTGCTTATTCATTCGAAATGATTTGCTGATAAAAAATTTTAAGTTTATTCAATTAAAATACTAACTTAGAAATCAAATTTTTTGTTTACCCTTTATTATAGGAAAGGAGTAGCCAATAACACGTATTTGTGTTCGCTTAACAATGGCAAATCAAATGCAAACACTTCGTGTCCAAAACAAGTGATTTTACGAATTTATCAAAATGAGGAAATGAATGCAATTGAGGCTTTTAAAGTGCAGTATGAGAAGCTTAATTGCGAGTCTGCTCAAGCAATAATTGTTGAGAAACTTTCTCAAGTTGGATTGGCACCTAAATTGTACGGAGTATTTAATGGCGGAAGAATCGAAGAATACATACCAGTAAGTTAAAATTGAAAGTTCTCCATTGAGAAATTCATTTTATAAACAGAGCGAATGCGCAACGGTTGACGATTTAGAACAAATTGAATTGAGCTTGGCCGTAATGCGTAAATTGGCGAGATTTCATTCGCTCGACTTACCTTTAGAGAAGCTCCCGAAACAAATGGATTTTATTGTTTCAATGGAGCAATTCTCTCAAGAACTTGATGAACGAGAAATGGAAGAGTATTCACTTGAGGACCAAAAGTGTATAAAAGAAATTTTCAAATTTGAAAATCAAAAAGAACTGACGTGGGTAAATAAAATTATATCTCGTATTAGTAAATTTTTGGTGCCCTCTCATGGTGATTTGCATCCGAACAACATACTTCTCAAGCACAATTACGAAAGTATAGACGATCGAGTTATGCTTATCGATTACGATATGTGTGGTTACTTTTATCGAGGCTACGATATTGCTTACTTTTTGCGAATGAGAAGAACTGTTTTAGAATTTAGTGGAATCAAAATTAGTTTGAATGAAAAGGAAAATCACGAATCGCCGAACTTAATTTTAATTAATGAATATTTGCGCGAATATTCGAAGTTAAATAAAGAGAAATCAAGTAATGAATTCGATAATGTGGATCAATTACGAATGGAAGTTGATGCTGGTGATTTATTATTTTCTATCTCTATGGTGGCTTTTTTTAAAGCGCTCCGATTAAAGTCTACTTTTAGCATTCCTGTGGTAGGTCGTTATTAATTTTACTCTTTTAACTAACAAAACTTTTTTCTCTTTATAGAAGTATGCATACAATATCATTAAAAGCTATGAATCAAAGAAGCAGCGATTCCTCGAAAAGTACAAGTGTAATGAACAGATTTCTACTTGTTCTTAAAATGAAAAATTAAATTTTTTATTTTCCCTTTTCATTTACAATTCTTACTGAACGCTCTTCTTCATTCTTCTTCATTTAATTACAATTAAAGCTGCTGAATGCGAAAGTTCACTTTTTCTAAAATTAGAACAAAAATTTGGCCGCAAACTTTTTCGAGATTCATGAACTTCGTTTATTCACATGAATTCTGAGTTTTGACAAGATTTTTGCTCATTTTTCCGTAGGAAAAATTTAAATTAATCGCAACTCTTACTGTTTTAGATGCAAGTTACACGTGTGAAAAATTGGGCGAATTTTATTTTCGTTTAATCAAATTAATCTAATCACAAAATTTCATTTGAAATGATCGATTATGTTTCCCGGTGGGAAATAATAGCAAACGGTGACTCGCTTGAATTCACAATGTTTGGCGACTCCGCAGCCGAGAAAATAGCTGCTCTTCCAAACTATTTGTGTAAATTGTCCAGCCGATCTCGGGCTTGATTTCTCGTATATTCGCTTTCGATTGTACCAACGATCGACCGCTTGAGTGCAAGTAAAGTCACCGCCGGCAACATTTTCGCCATACGGCGATTTTTTATCTATTTTAAACTCGCACTCACGAGACAAGTAATTCGCCCATTTTTGAGCGAAGTGAATCGCCTAAAATCAGAAGCAGAATTTATTTTTCGTTACTTTCTCTAGCACTCACTGTCTCGTCTAACTCGAGCGGTTGCAATCCGTGCTTCTTTCTATAGAAATTATGCCTCATCAAGCATTCCTCATTGAATTCTCTGAGTGTTGTGCTGATCACGATTTCGATCAAACCGAAAATGAATGCAATTCTAGTTACGACCGCCATTAATTTTATATTGTGGTTCTCTTAAAAGTCGTTTCAAATTCAATTTGAGAAGGAAAAATCTCAATTACAAAACACTTGCTAAACTTCACTCGCGAGTGAGTTTATTGAAAATAATATTTTTTTAATGATTAAAAAAAGATTATTTTCAAACTAATTTAAAATTAGCGACTCAAACCAGATGGTTTAGTTTCAAATTCGCTTATAAATTTTTCTCTTAAATAAAAAGCTAAGTTAAAATTTTCAGCAAAATGAAGAAAACAAATGCAGATTTGAACCAAAAAGCCTTTGTATTGAAAGCGCTGCTCGATATCATTAAGCTGTCGAGCTTTCGCTTGTTTTAAATAAATTTAAGATATTGTATCTTATCTCTGACTTGAAATATCTCGCGACCATTTATGATACCACAGCTCATCATACACTATGCATTTCTAGGTGTGAAAAATTTGGTTAAATTCGGTCATTCTCAGTTCAAAAGTGTCCCTTGTAAATTTATAAATAGAAAATTTAAACATTGAAAGTAAAGATAAGTACAATGGCCGAGTTATGCCGAGTGTGGAACGTAAACACTGTACAAGAAATCGAGCACGGAGGGCGAGGGTTCGTATCTAGGAATATTCTAATAGAAAAAATGTTTTGCAAATTTGAAAGTAAAAAATTTTAAAATTAAAAAACGCAAAATTTTCACCTCTGCCTAGATTTGAACCCAAGCGTTTTAATTGTTTAAACGAGGCTCGATACAACTGAGCCAATGTGCTTATCGATACTTTCATTGTTTAAATTTTGTATTTAAATTTAATATCATTAACTTCATATTCAATTTTTAAATTTATAATTATAAATGCAATTCATAAACTTAATATAATTGCGAATGTATATTCTTAAGAATTTGCCATTGAGCTTGATCTTGTAAAATTTTCGTGATTTTGGTGATTCAGAATTTGTGACACTGTAAATTCGATTTCCTCCATTGCATGGATCGAAAAGAAGCGACAATTGTTTTCCGAAATGTAATTTTATTAAATTACAAAATGAAAGCAGATTCAAATCAAACGGTAAAAATTGACGATTTCTGTTTCTGGTCGACGAGATTTTGAAAAAATACGATTCATTCATTGTTTGTGAGAGTTGAAATCAGCTCGAAACTGCCGATCGAACTCAAATTTTCGTGTTTTGAAAAGAACAAAGGCTCACTGTTATAGTAAAACACAAGAGCAACCGTTACAGTGATTGAGAGGTGAATGTAGCGCTGATTTACATCGATTTAAAAAAAGAAATGTAATAAAATGGCAAACAACGAAAAAGAATTGTTCGCACTCTTCATTCGGTCGTTCGTTAATACTGTGAACGTTAAAACTCAACAAATGATCACTTCGATTGGAAGAAACAAAAATATACACAATTTGTATGAATGGCAATGGAAGAGATTGTGATTCGACACATGATTGCGCGCGGCACTGCGCTCGACAAAACCGGCAGCAGCACAATGTGTTTTGATTGCTTGCTAACGAATAATAAAAATCAAATTGAAAAGTGTTTCGACCTAAAATCAGAATCAAGAATTGGCGACAAAACGAGAGAAGCTTGAATGCGGAACGGAGAGTTGTGCAAGTTCTGTGATCACTTTGAGTCGAGTAAGCCGTGCGAAAACTTGGAGACACGAAGTTCGAAAGCTTGGATAAACTGTGAATTGTCGATGCAACTTAAGTTCCGATCACAAACGCTGCGCTCGCTATGCGCCGCACGCGTCAGTAGCAATTGATCTTCTTGGTGATCGTCTTTCGGCACATGTGACACGTCTTCAGCGTCTGTGCGCAGTTCACACACGCTCCGTGACCGCAGAGGAACACAACGTTCTTGATGCGTTCCATGCAAATGCCGCAACTGTTCGCTTCTTCGATCTCGGCGATCTTCGATTCCAAGTAGCGCAGGCGGTCGCTGCTCGCTTCGGGCAGCGCACTCTTCACCGCACTCACGTTGCGCTCGCCTTTCGACTGCTTGCGAATGTTGTTCGACATCGCAGTGTCCACAATTTGAGAGATTTGACCGCTCTCGCGATTGAACATAACTTTCTTCTGAATTTGCTGCTGGCAAATGATGCAGCGCTTCATCTTCGAGCAGCAGTCGAAGCAACAGATTTGATGAAAACACGGCGAAAATTGAACGTTTGCGAACGCTTCGTTGCAAATCAAGCATTCGATGTCGTTGATCACGTCTTGTGGAATGATGTCGCCGATTCGCAAAGATCCGAGCGCGAACTCATCCGCATGCTGCTCGTCTTTCTTGCTCTGCTCCTCCTGGGCACGTTGCTGCGCTTCCAATTGCTCGCGCTCCTGACGTTGCTTCTCTTCGCGAGCGGCCAGAATGTTCATCAAAAACTGTTTGATCTTCGCGTTCTCCGCACTTCCCCGATTGCTGTCGATCAAGTCGAGCGGCGTTCTTCCACTCCTGTTCCTCACATTCACGTCCGCTTTGCCGTCTTGAATCAAGTAACATGCTACTGCTAAGCTCAGAGATCGATTGTGGCCAATCTCGCCCAATTGCGTCAGCAGGTCGCTGATCGCCGGACTGCTTTCGATTATTTGATCGCATCGCTGCAATCTCTTCATTTGCTCTGACCACTTGAACATTGCGATATGCAAAGGAGTGTCGTTGTCTTCGTCCACTGCATTGCAGTTCGCACCCATTGACACCAAAAGCTCAATTATTGGACAATGACACTGACTGACTGCTAAATGAAGAGGAGTTTGCTTGCGATTGTTTACGATATCGACAGCTGCTTGTCCATTGATAATCAGAGTCTCGACCACCGAATAATGACCGTTGAGCGTTGCTAAGTGAAGTGCAGAAAAACCATCCTCTTTCTTCAAGTCTACCAATTGTCTTGATTTCGCAATCAATTTGTCAGCCGCAAAATTATTGCCTTTAAGTGCTGCTTGATGCAAGCAATTGAATCCTCGCTTGTTTTTAATTGTAAGATCACTTCGCGGTGCATTTATCAAAATTTCGATGATTTCGCCGCACTCCATCGATACTCTTTGTCCTCCACTTGTTCCAGGTTCAGGACTGTCACGAGCTATCAAGTTTTTACCGATAGCATCATGTAGAGCGGTATCACCATAATTATCTTGCAAATTAACATTACATCCGTATTTAACCAAAATACTAACACAGTTAACAAGTCCTTTATTCACAGCGATATGTAAAGCACTGCACTTGGTTTTATTCACAGCATCAACATTCGCTCCACTCTTTAGCAGTAGTTCTAATATTTCAGGCTGATTACCAAATGCTGCATAATGCAACGCGGTATCACCGTCATCGTCCTTTGCATCGATTTTCGCTTTCGCCGTTAACAAAAGCTTCACCACTTCAAGATGACCCTGATGCGCCGCAACTTGAAGCGCTGTTTTACCACTTGATTTATAATCAACAGCTTCAGGAAAATATTTTAAAATTTCTTTCACAATGTCTAGCTTTCCCTGAGCAGATTCACGAACGATAGCTTCCTTGTTTCGTGGTGTTATCTGATTGTACGCTTGGTGCGGAGGTTGCGATGTGGAACCCACGTCTACTTGTTGGTGTTGATTATCGAGTAGGTGTCCAATTCGCGGATTAACATCTTCTCTTTGCTGTTGATGATGAACCATTGTATTGTTCATTTCTAACAAGGAACCCGGCAATAAAGTAACACAAAGAGGATTGAAAGTCCACGTTTGACCATCAACGGTCACTCTCAAATCCCCGTCGGCATAAACTTTAACAACTTTGCCCATCTTTCCTAGCGCGCCTTTCATCAAATCTATCCACTCGCCGTGACTTTTTTGCAATTCTTTTACTCGTCCCAAATCCTCAATTATCCTCACAATATCTCCAATTGAGTATGAGGTTACTTTAACTAATGCTTCAGGATTAAATGTCCATCGATTGTGACAACCTTCGAATTGCACACGAATATCACCACGATCGGTGACTCGATGAACAGTTCCGATTTGACCGATAAATTGTGCCATACGTGGGTTCCACCCTCCGTGACCTTCTTGCATTGCTTTGAGATCATTTTCATCCTCGCTTGTAACTTTGACTTTGTCACCAACGTTAAATATACAACTGATTGGTTGCGGAGATAAAGCGCTCGTACCACAAGCGGCTTCGGCTTGTTTTTGCGGCGATTGTTCATGTGCTTGCGATTGCCCCAAAACGGGCAAATGATCACGATAATAATAACCTCCAGATGCGTCGATCACATATTTCAGGTCAACTTTGCCTTTGTGCCCTAAACGGTACACATTTGTAGAACCTGACGCCCACATTACATTGGCAACACTTCTTCGTGACTCGTTGTCCCATCCACGAATGTCGATGACTTTTCCAATTTTTCCTTCTCCTCCTAAAAATAAGAGACAAAAATGTTAAGAATGCGAAAAAAAGTAGGTAATTAACACCATTATAAACCTACCGTCTTGATTACCCCAATCCCAATCACAGCCGCGTACAACTCTTGCGCCAACAAATATGCCGCGAGCCTGGATCTTAACCGCGTTCTTCGACGATCGTTTAGTCATTTCGACACTAATCAAGCAAGAAAAACTTAATTAAAAATGCACGTAATATAACTTAGATGTAATCGTGAATAATCATGCGAATGATCAATTTTTTATCATCATTTGTTGAAAATTGCTTTTTCATTACTTATTAATTATGTTTTAAACACGGCGATAATTTATATAAAAAGAGCAAATAATTTTTCTCTTTTGCAAACACATTTTTTTTAGAAAAACATTCTTAGAAATGAAATGAAGCAAAACAGCAAACAAAGTGCCGAAACAATTGCCACCAACGCAGGGAAATGAAATGTGAAATTGTGAAAAGAAAATTGAAACAAAAGTCTTTTTTGTGTGTGGTGTGTTTCTTAAACGCAGCGAGATGTCAAAAAAGAAAAAGTGAGTTCAGTGCCAATGTTTCATGTAAATACTTGGTACGCTTTTAAATCAGGTCAATTGCGATTCTTGTAAAATTCTCTATCTTCGCAACTTTCGCTGTTTAAAGTGTCAATTAAAATAGTTTGATGTTTAAAAAGTTAGTTTTTATAGTTTTATTAGTATTGCAATGACCGAAAAAAAATAACATAACCGTGAGAAGTGATAAAAGAATAATTAAACGAAAAATTTATATACGTAATCTATCTGTGTATGAGCAGATAGGCACTATAAAAAATTTTTATATCATATGAGACCACAATTTATACGCTATTCTCATTCAAAAATATTTTGCAATATTAAATTTTCTTCAAACTACTGCTTTTTTACTACGCACACATTTTTTTTACGAGAAGCCTACGCAGAAGCCTACGATAAAAATCTCGGACTTTGGGTAGGATTTTAAAACCATTAGAAATAACACTGTATTTACTCACCCTATCGAGTTGTTTGTCTCGAATCGAGCGAAAACATGATTTAAATCGTGTTTATCACTCATATAACAAGAAGTACACAAATTGTAGTTCTCACAATCCAAGCATTTCCAACGCATACCGGCGATACCGTGTTTTTTGCACGCATTGCAAAACATGTTCGGATGTCGGACACCGATCGGTGCGTTGTCGAATACGCGCAAATCATACGCACCCTGATAACCGATACGATAATTGGTACGCGAACCAGAGTCCCATTGAACTACGACGGTTTTATCCGGTGTGGACAGCGATCCCGGTTTTCCGATCTCGACAACAGTGCCCACGTGACCTTCGCTGTCATCTTGATTTCCCCATTTCCAATCGGGACCGCGGACAACGCGCAAACCGACTTCCATTCCGCTGTCACTGTCCGTACTCTGTTATGCAATGAAACTGAAACAATATTATTGCACACGTATGAGTTGAGTGCAATTTGAGTGACGCAAAAAAAGTGAGAAGCAACGCTGTATTCTTGTAAAGCAGTAGTTTCTAAATCTTCGTTTTCAAACGAAAGAAGCGCATTTCGATGCTTTACGATCTCAATAACAATGGGCAGAGTTTAAAGAAAGCTGCATTAAGCCTCTAACAGAACGTGAAACGTTTTAGCCTTTTGTTAATTCGAAAACTAAACTTTAAACTTTGATTAATGCCGAAATCGAAAGAAGCAGCTTTAAAGAGAGAAAGCAGATAATTGGAAGAACAAAATTAGTGACACTTTAACTGGAATCGAACGATAGATTGGCGCCGTAATTAGAGTCGAGAATCGTTCGCGCACTTTGTCCGCATCAAGCGGCGAATAAAAGCGCTCACCTCGTCGCGAGCGATGCTCGTTTCGCCCGCAACCGTCGTCTTGTGCTCGCCGCGTTCGCAGACTGTGTTTAACTTGAATACAGTCGCGCAGTAAATTTTCAAACGAATAAAATTCTCATTTTGTTCACTTTTTTCGAACCATTGTCTGCTTATCGACTTCGAGTAGGCGCGGCTTACTTCGAGAGGACTGTTTCTCGATTACGTCTTCTCATTTTCACGCTCATTGTTTTTATTCTTGTTTTCTTTTCTTTTTTTCAATTTTATTTCGTTTTTTAAAATTTTAAGAATTAAAATTTTTGAAATTGCACAACAAGCTAAATGCGAGATCAACTAAAATATTTTTTTTCTTTTCGTCAACAACAACAACAAACAAGCTCATTAAAATATGTTCAATGACATTAGATATGTACACATTTTGTACATAGTGAATGGCTCGATATGCATATTCATTTATATTTATCTTTTTTCGTTTTAAAACACTACGTTTAAGTAATGTTAAATAAATTTTATCTTTTAACACACAGTTTTAAATCCAAACGATATTTTTATGTTATTATTATACATTGCGAAAGTTGCATTCGGAAGCTCGGTGCTGAGTCAAGTAGTATAGCTTTGGTGGTCAACTTATGTACTGTGTTTTCGGATGCTTTCGAACCGAATTCCGATAAAAAATCACTTGAAGTATGATCAGCAAATCAATGATCACTTGCAAGATGCCACAAGCCAGAAATTGAATGGGTGCATTTCGAGCGACGAAGTAACTCGTTTTGAACAGATCGCCGCCCGTCCACAGAATGACCATCTTTTTGCTCATTCCAACAGTTGATTTATTTTTGCAATTTTTCACTAACTGCGGCGCGCCTAACATCGCTTCCGTGAACAGCGCCAGAAAACCAATCGCCTCGACGTAAAGAGGCGAGTCGAGAAAGTAGTAAGTCAATGCGCCCAATAGGACTGTAAATGTGATCACGCACTCGATGTAAGAAATGAAGTCAGTCCAATTCCAGAAGTATTTCGGGTCTAAATCTGGAAAGAAAAATTGCGAAAAACAACTTGTTTGTGAAAAGCTGTCAATGTGAAGAGAAACATAACATAACAAAAAAGTAAGCGAAAACTAAGCATTCACTAAATAAAGAAAACTTTTCAGTTACTGAATAATTGAATGATGTAAAAAAAGCGATTTATAAATGCTAAAATTGTTACAAATGCAAGTAATTTGAGATTAGTGATGCTTGAGAAGAGAAACAACTGAAAATTATCAGGTCGATTACTTCTGTCAAGTGATAGATTAAATTGACACATGACAGAATGAAACGTGTAAACAAATTGCTTAATAAATACAAAAATGAATGTAATCAATTATTCAATAACTGATTGATTAAAAACTACTTTACGAAGCAATTATTGCATACAAAAAATGAATGAAAGCGCAAATGCAAACTACATACATAACAATCTATGTTATAAAGCGCAACAAATGCAGCATATCAGTTTTCACATCTAGGCAGTGAGTAGATAAATTTTTGTCCACATTTGCATATTGAGTTTGAAAATTTTGCACATACCCCAGAATTTGTGTACTTGCTTCGCAGTTTCTGACCTTGTTTTAGGATTAGATAGTACCTCATTTTTGTTATCACCATCTATTTGCAGCATGAAAATGAAAGAAACGCATCTTTTTTTGAGAATCGCTTCACAGATTAGAGAGTGTAACAAGGCGCGTGTCAACGAAAATCTACCCATTGTTGCTAAGTGAATATTGCAGACACTTGATACGCTACAACGGGAACATTTTGTTGATATAAACGCAAATTAGGAAGTATTACGTGCATTAAAAAGATTTAAAAGACATAATCATTAAAAAGATATTAAACGGGGAAAGGTCGAATCAATAAAATGATACAAAAAAAGTAATCATGAGAGAAAGAAATAATTTTTCGTTTCCAACAAAAGTGAAACGTAAGGATTGAAGGTAACAAAAAAGAGATTATAATATGATGTAAAAAATTGTGTTTCGAAGGTTACTCGTTCATCAATGATGTATCCAATCGATAAATAATGCAAATGAGACATACCGAGAAAAAATCGATTTTTTTGCGGGACGATAATACTGCGATTTCGTACTCGAACACATAATTCAATGATCGTAAGCATTGCGATATTCATCACTACACTTTGTATGAGCAGTGGTAATTCGAAGTATCGCCCAAACCTATAATTTGATAGAAAAAAAAGATTAAAAAAAAATTGTCAACATATCATCGAGAATTTTTTCACCATTAATTTTGTTTTCGGCGATTCAATCGCTTACAAACAAAATCGCAAAAAAACATTGTTTAACGAAAAGTAGACAAAAAACAATTACAACAAATGATTACCAAAACAGAATTCGCATTGTGTTCGCCAACAAAAGCACGAGACACACATAAGTGGAGAAACCGTCGGCATTCTCTGTGCGTTTGATTTCGATATATTGCGGAATGTAAGGTAAAACACCACCAAAAATGATTGCCACCGACGCCGAATGCGAGAGAAATTCTTTAAAAGAAGGCACTTCAAACGAGAAATGATTGTCGTCCGTTCGACCCATTATTGTTCAATTGCTCGATTTAAATGCAATGATAATAAAAATGAATCGATGGTTTAACGAATTTTGTTCGTTTAACTTTAGCTGATTTCGAGTCGAAATCAATGTTTCGATTTTTCGAACGAACGAAATTAAAAAATAAATGAAACTAAATTAGCATTTCGTTAATTTCGAGTGAAAAGCGTCGTTCGATTCGCTTTACTCGCAGTCGACTGCAAAACGTCATCAATCGACTGTCGATCGAAGCTCGTGACACACACAGTGGGGATGATTTAATAATTACGCTTTAAGTTTTAGAATCGCTTTTCACTACATTTTACATTTTATCTCTCGAAACCAAAAAAAATTCATTTGATTATAAAATTTTCAGCTACTTCACCTTAAACGAATATAACAATTAACCGAATTCAATCAAGCCAGCACAGGGTGCAAATTCTTTTAAAAATCATCTCTTTAAATATCTTTTTGACATCCGATTTAATTGGTTGTATTTGTAATTTTAAAAATTTTTTATTTGACAAATTCATTTTATAATTGTAATTATTGAATAGTTTTTACTAATGATATGCATCAAATCTATTAACAATTTTGCTAGCGAATCACACAATGAATAAATTCAATTCAATTCAACAAAAAATTTATAAATACGTAAATCTTCAAAATTTTTAAAAGTTTAAGTAAGTAATTATAACTTCAGAAGTAAATTGAAAATGTGTGCCTTGTATATTTACTTTATCATTTCAAAGCCAACAATTTTAGAGAATAAACGAATGAATATGTGAAAGCAACTGCTTCAGTGAAAACAAGGAATGATGAGAAAAGTAAGAGAGGTAAACAGAGAAAAATTATTTGATTAAATTGACCAAGCGTAACTGGAAA
>NCKU01003570.1:0-14714 GCA_003675995.1 Dinothrombium tinctorium | reverse complement strand
AGATATGCATCTTTTCTATTTAAAATACTTTAGCTGTATTGATCAGTGACTTCAATAACTTTCGTTGCTTTTGCAACTTAAGTATAGTTTGTATTACTCTTGACACATTTTATTAACGAAAAGCATACTTCACTGCAAAACATTTTCTTATTTGTTTCAAGAGAAGTACTTGATAAAACTGAACGAATTTTTTAATTCTTAAGTACATTTAGAACAATTTGTTTTTTTAAATAGTTCGTAATAATAATTTATAAATATTGCAAAGCTCCAAATTTGAATTAAAATTAAATTTGCATGGAAAATCGGCTTAGACTGTTTCACGCATTTTGAGCATCTTGATTTTTAATTTCAAAATAATTTTAATTTGTAAATTGCTATTTAATCAATTTCAAATGTTTTTTAATATAGAGAAATGTTTAAATTCAATAATCATAAAGAAATTTTGTTTCCGATTTCGAATTTTGACATATGGTAAATTATCTTGAATCGTTTCCATTTTGTCCATTTTAAAACTCTATATAGTGTATAATCTAACAAGAAAACTGCTTTTTATGTCCGCTCCCAATTTTGAGGAAACTTAGTATGCTGATAAAAATTTTATGTGTGTATTAAGAATTACCACCATCTTCGCTGCAAATTTTGTGAGTGAAGCAAGTTATTCGCGTACAAACTTTAACATTAAGTCTATGGAGAAAAATTTTTTCCATTACAATCCTAAATCTCAATCGATTTTCACCCGGTTTGTTTTAAATGTTAAAACTTATTATTTGCTGAGTGTTTTTATTTTTATCTCTATACACATTAGTGTTAAAACATCTTTAAAACAATTTTTCACTGTTTTGATAAAGAGTTGAGGCATCTTTGATAAGATAGCAGTTGAATAGTACTTTCATGCAAAACAAACTGGGTGAAAATCGGTTGAGATTTAACTTCGCAATCGAAAAATTTTTTAACATAGAGTTAATTTTAAAGTTTGTATGCGAATAACTTGCTTCATTCGCAAAATTCGCACTGATGATGGGGCAATTCTTAATGCACACATCAAGTTCTATCTGCATACCAAGTTTCATTGAAACGAAAAGCAATTTCTTTGTTAGTTATAACAAAAAACCGTCGGATATCAACACTGTCGGATCTTATGTACTTATTCATTTTATGCTCGATCATATTAGTTTAAATTGGTTCCGTTTTATAATATTGAAGTTTTAAAAGCATACTTCATAAATAAAATAAAAGCTCATTTGACTTCAATACAATTTTTATTTTAAGAAACACAATTTTTAGTTTCTTCCACTTATAAGAAATTTCCAAATTCAATTTTTACTCCTATTACATTTTGGTCCTATATTTTTGTATTTTAAGAATTTTTTATCGATTTTTTTAAATGAAAAATTTATTCATTAATTCTTATATCATTTATGTGGTTGATGAGTATGTTCATAAATGAAAATGAACAAGGGTAATTTGAAAACTACGAATTTGGCTCTTTTTAGTCTAAGACCTATGACCAAAATAAATAACCGCAATTTCTATTTCGATTATGAATCAAAAAATTATAATCATCGATTATAATCATAAAGAATAATAAAGTGAATACAAGTAAATTCATTTAATATTTGATAATATTACATTTATAGTATTTTGATATAATTTTTTAGTATTATTATAATAGCTTACAATTATAATTTTTTTTTGTTTCATAATGAGAATAACTTTTGGTGTTTTAGCATTGTTAAAGATAATCGAAACTTTTTTCAACTAATTGTTTTATCAAAAATACATCGTTAGAAATAATAATGAAATAGATATGCTTTCACAGTGAAAAAGTAAAAATAAGAAAAAAAATTTATTTCATTTTATTGCTTCAATTAAAAATAAATTTTCATCATTAAATATGAGCTGATTGATAAAATATTTTAAGTATTTGAAGAAGTTTGTTAAAACTTTCATTAAAATTAATATTACTATTAAAAATGTCTTTTAATGATCTGTCTCTTAAATTTTCATTAAATAATGAACATTTGTTACGCATTCATTTCTTTGTAAAGAAAAAGTTTATAAGAGATGCATAATTGCATCAATTTATTTCTGAAATAGATTTAAATATACGAACATAGACGAAATTCATGATCCTCAAATCAAGTCTATAAACATTCTCTGCAGGTTAAATTCAACTGGGTTTACTAAGATTTAATAAAAACTAACTACTTTGATTGAATAAATTCATTATAAAGGGCTTAGCTTGGATGTGTATTATTGTTCGATTCCTTTATAAAATAATTATAAATAAATATAATAAAATATTTATTCAATTGTAAGTTTTAATCATTATTAATCAGGATTTAGCTTCCATATGTTAATATTTATATTGAGATTTAGCAATGCATTATTGAGAAAACATTGTTGAGATTAAGTGAAACACTTTCATGGAAAATTCAATCATGAATGAATCGCAGTAATCAGAGCTTTGGCGCAAATAATAAAAATGTCTAACTTAAATAAAAGATTAGAGAGAAAAAAGCAAAACATAAAAATGATAATATTTTGATTTTTTTTAAACAAAATTTGGGAAAAAGTTAATCTGCAATGGTTTTAAAATTATTAAATAAAGATTTAAAATTTGTGCTTTTAAAACTTTTCAATTACCTGCCTGACTTGCATAATTTGTTTTTAAGTTGAATATTAACTTTAAATATTAAAGTTGAATATTTGTGTTTAAAATTTAATTTTTGTGGTTATTGTTATTATTTATCTTTTCATAAATTTTAAACATTAATTTAATCAATTTAAGCATAAGGTGATTATTAAAAATTTTCGAGCATAATATGAATTCAGAGAGACTTATAAAGAAGAAGAAAATCTATCTTTTTCACTAATTTTTAAAGTGATTTCAAAAATGAAAGACTTTCAAGTCTTGTTGACGAACAAAAAATTCTCTTTTCATTAAGTAATGATTAGGTGAAAATTTGTGAATTATTAAAAAAGTTTCTATCCGAAATAATTTTACTCTTGATCAAATTAACATTCTTTAATTCTGATTTTTTAAAATTTCAAGCAAAATTATAAGAAAAAGATTTGATTCAGAAATTTAAGGAATTTTGTAGCTCAATCAATAAAATTATATTTAACAAATAAATTCTTTATATGCGTTTCATCTTACAACGTAGGCTTTTTCCAGCAAACATTCTTCGGAAACTTTAATTTAGTGACACAGACTATTATTCAAATAGTTGTCATCCATTCTCCCGGACAACTGATTGTGGAATGATCGGTTTTCGGGAAGCTACGCTTATCCTGAAATTGGCTTTGTCATACAATTAATCATGAAATTGCAATGCCAACTAAGTGTATGGCAAATCATGATGAATAAGACCTTTAATCACAATCAAAGGTGTACAATCAGTTTCACGAAAACTTTCTTATTATTGTACAGTATCGGTCCTTGAAATCCGAACACTTATTTTTTTGCAATAATTTTAGAACGAATGAATAAAAGTTTATGATGTGAACGAGAAAGTTGTTCAATTTAAAGTGTTACATATGATAGACAAAGTCCGAGACCAAAAAATTGGAAATAGGTACAGTGAGCACGAGGGTGATGACCTTAAAAATTCAAAGTGGACATAGAAAGACCAAACCGGTGGCAAACGATAAAAAGCATCAAAGAAACCAAAAAAGTCTATCAGGTCAACCCGATTCGAGCACGTGCACGCGAGCTATAGGCAAAAAACTATTTTCCATGTTAACTTAAAATGGACATAGCTCCTAAAAATAAAAAGATATGAAGAAAAAGGCAAATGAAAAGGGTAAAAGAAAAGGAGATAGAATTTTTAATACAAAAAATTCTGACTCAAAGACCACGTGCAAGCAAAAAAATTCGAAAGTATCAAAATTATAATTTTGGGTTTAAAAGGGTAAAATGCAATAGGATTTTATCAAAATCATGTTTAAACGTTCATAACTTTTGACTTACTGAACCGATTTTGATGAAACTTTATTAAAAGCATTGTTTCGAACTCTTTTAACTGTAAAGAGTAAAGAAAACCGGTTCCAGTTGAAATTTAGGGATTTCGATTTCCGAAAACGTATAACACGTGAAAGTTTTTGAATTCTCGGCAAAATTCAAAAACTTGACCCGCTCAGTTATTATTCGATTTTTGTGTCACGATAGTTCATGGGAAGTGAGTTGTTGAAAATAAAACAAATTCAGTCAAAATCGTTCGTCAAATACGCGAGAAATCATGAAATCAAATTTTAAAAACCAGAAATTTCAATATGGCGATAACCGAAATCTCAAAATTTGCATCGGTCTACGTGTTCTTTTATTAAATTAGATTAAAGAGGTTAAAATAATGTTTTTAAAACAAGTTTTTATTAAAATCGGTACAGTGGTTCCTGAAAAATTTGCATTTTTCATGTGAAAATTGGGCCAAAAATTTAAAAATTTGACAAATTTTACTCCTTCTTTTCGATTTTTTCTTTTATTTTACTATATCATGTTTTGTTCTTTCAGTATCCATGATTTTGATAAAATCCTATTGCATTTTACCCTTTTAAACCCAAAATTATAATTTCGATACTTTCGAATTTTTTTGCTGGCACGTGGTCTTTGAGTCAGAATTTTTTGTATTAAAAATTCTATCTCCTTTTCTTTTACCCTTTTCATTTGTCTTTTTGTTCATATCTTTTTATTTTTCGGAACTATGTCCATTTTAAGTTAACATGGAAAATAGTTTTTTGCCTATAGCTCGCGTGCACGTGCTCGAATCGGGTTCACCTGATAGACTTTTTTTGTTTCTTTGATGCTTTCTATCGTTTACCACCGGTTTGGTCTTTCTATGTCCACTTTGAATTTTTAAGGTCATCACCCTAAAAAGCCCCTCGTGCTCGCTGTCCCTATTTCAATTTTTGGTCTCGGACTTTGTTTATCATATGTAACCCTTTAAATTGAACAACTTTCTCGTTCACATCATAAACTTTTATTCATTCGTTCTAAANTTATTGCAAAAAAATAAGTGTTCGGATTTCAAGGACCGATACTGTGCACTCGTGTCAGAAAAAAATCTTCATTTTACTTAAAATATGCTTCGCCGCAAAGCAAATAACTGAAAGATTTTTCTGGACATTAGTGTACATAAAGTCTATCGAATGTTTACAAGAAAAGGAAGATTTTAAATGTACGCTCTATATCTACATCGATCCATAAAAGGCAAAGTATATGAGGCAAATGATATGTAACTTGAATGCTTACTTGAAATCAATAAGAAAGCTGCTAAATAAAGCAGCACTTTGCCGACATGTGTTTTTACAAAAAGTGTTGATGTGCGTCAAAATGACTTGAGGGAATCAGCATGTGTACTTGAATAAAAGCTGTCACTTTAAGTGGCGTCCCATAATTTTTGTTTTTAATTCTTCTTTATACATTATAGTGTCAGTTTTCTCAAGCTCGTCAGCTTTGATTCGAAATGCAGTTCGCAAAGAGAAGATGCATTATATTACACACCGTATAATCAAAAAAATTTTTATTCAATATTCTTGAAATGAAAAACTTTTTGTAAAAATTTGAACGCATCAATTTTTTTGTTCAAAATGAAAAACAAATTGAATGCTAAAACGTGCCAAACATGTCATACATCGTTTTTCAATTTAGAAAAGCTTTTATTTCACATATTCTTAACTAAAGATATTCTCTATTTATTTGCTAATGAAAGGTTTTCATTAAAATTCTTACTTTTCAGCTTTGATCCAATTCACAGTTTCATTTTTTTTCTTATTATCAATTTTATGCCTTACAGCATTTTTCGCTTTCTACATTTTCGTGAAATGTTAAAAAAAAATTAAAAACTTTTGCATTTTGCATAATTTAATTCAGTGTTCTTGATATGTCGCTCTTTATTTCAAATGATCAATATAGCAAATCGATCGTTTCTTTACTGTTCCATTTAATGATAGCGCATTTTTATAGCGACATTAAAATGCTTTTCACTTTGAAAAACATCCACTCTTCTCACTCTGTATTATCTTTACCCTCAAGTCCGGTTCAGAAAACGAGTTAGACGAGGCAAAATTTGCTGCGAAATGTTACTAGAATCAATCATTTTTGCCATTTATTTGATAAAGCATTGCAATGACATTTGAGAAAAGTTTCCACAAAACCCTTTTTATCAAAAAGTTTTGTCTTCGTCTAAAAGAAGCTAAAACTGGCATTTCTCCAAGCTATAGTTTCAATGATTTTGAAATTTAGTAGAACTATTTTCTTCAATCAAATTCGTATTAAGTTTTTAAAATTTAAATATAAACCTCTATAGGAACAGCAGCTGATTTTTAAATTCAAATTTAATTTCAAGTTTATTCATTAATTTTACACAATTTTCTCTTCTTTTTTCTTTATATTGTGGCATGCACGCTCGTCACATTGCGAACTATCCCATATCGCCGAGTCGTCTATCGATAATACCCGCAAGATCTTCAATTACTGATTCCGTCTAACATAAATTTATTATTTTGTGTATTTCCCCGAGATTTTTGTATTTGTGCTTTGTCAGCAATGAAGTGTTCGTCTCTACCTAAAATCCGGTGCGCATTCAACGAATCTAAATTCTTGTTACTTCAAGCCTGACTTTCACAACATAATACTCAAGATTTTAACTACGTTCCAAGTCAAAAATTTGAAAATAAAGTTTATTCGAGGTGATTATTATTAAGTTAAGAAATCAAACAAATTTTCTTTCATGCCAAAATCGCTGGATTTTTCATACACGCGAAGTGTAAAATTAAGTTGATGAAGGCAAATTTTGATTTTTAATGATGCGTGCGCTTATAGAGTTAGAAACAAAAAAATGAACTAAAGGTAACTGTAAGAACACAATAAACAGTTTTAAATATGCCATGTAAAAGCAGCAGAAACATTGCAAAATTTTTGTTTAACTTTTTACCTCTTCAGAAATGCAATAAATATGAACCATTAAAAACGTTCACTAAAAACAAACTCTATGAAAAGGTGCATTTGTACGAAATTTTTCACCGAATTTCATTAAAAGTTTGCTTTGAACAAAATAAACTTTGCTTTAATGCGAATAAAAAAGGTTCCTTTTTTCGCTTTTGAAAGTATGTTTAGACAAATTTTAATTGAAAAAACTAAACAATTTTTGGCTTTGCTCATTAGCTTAGGTTTTCTCTTAAAACATGAAAGAAAAAATTTTTTCATCGAGAATTAGAGAACATTTTTTGTTCATATTTTTCAATACGAACTATTTTAATGTCGCATGTTTCTCTCTCTTTCTACTCTCGTTAATATTGAAATAAATAGAAAATAATGTAAAAACATTGCAATCTTTTCTTTTCAATTTATAAAAGTCTAAATCGTCTAAACTAGCAGAGGCTAGTATATCTACAGAAAATTCGTTTCGCTTTTTATCTCTTTGCTTTAAATCTTAAAAAAACTTTTATTTAAATCGTTAGGAGATTACAAGTACGAACTAATTTTTTAAATAGAAATCGAATCGCTAGATCTCTCTTTACTTTATTTGAGCTTTTAATTGGATATCTAACTTTAAAAACTAACTTTACATTTTAAATTGTATTTATATTTAAACATTTTAATCAATTCATTATGATAAATTGCTTACAACCTGTTTAATTTTCATCATCTAAAATGGATCAAGCTTCGTTTCTTTCATAGAAACGCACTGAATCAGTATTTTAAATTTTTAACACTTTAGTATTGAAAGGAGAGCTCATTTTCTTTTCTTTTTCGCTAACAGAACTTTGCAACGAAAATAATCTGATTTGTTTCAATAATAAGATGAAAACAAAATGAAAGAAACAAAAATTTTTTAATCAAAAACGATGTTAAAAATTAAAAAACTTGTATTCCTATGCAAGCAAAGCATAGCATCTTTTATAGATCGCTCGTGAAAATCTATCAGAAGCAAGTTGTTTTTTTTAACTTACTTCTTAAATTCATCAAGAGCTTTCGAGTGAGACAACGTTAAAAAGTGTTTCGCTTTGATATGATTTTTTAGTTTTACTTCTCTTATATGATCTAAACTCAATAAATTATTTTTGAATTTTTATCGAAAAAAGTCTATCATTTGTATATGTTGCGACTTTTTTCTAATTTTTTTCTGAAATATTACAAGACTAATTTCATTGTGTTTATAGATTCGAACAAGAATGACTTAAATGCATAAAATTGGAATAAAAGATGCTCGATTAAGCATGTTATTCGAATAATAAATTTTCAAATGATTCTTCTTTGGAGCTTTGATATGCTTATAGAATATAGATAGATTACATAGATATGCTTTTAAAAAAAATTAAATAATCTTCAATATAAAAAAGTTAAGCTTCGATGCTTGTTAAGAGATTTATCTTGAAAACGAGCGCTGAAATCAGCTTTAGAGGAAGATTTAAAGTAGAAAAAAATAGCTTCGCAGCTGCTCACTTTTTATATATTTTTCGAATTTGATAGAATTTTAAACTAAATCTAATTCTTCTAACGAAACAAAGATGAAAGAATTCAAACGAAAAATTGATTTGAATAAATATCTCAATAGAAGCGTGTGCATTCAGATTGCTGCGAAAAAAAAGTTTTATATGAATTTTTGTTGCTCTTTCAAGCGTTTTTTCTTACTGACAAATTGAAAAAGAATATTTGCGAATCCTTTCAAAAAGAACATTCCGTTTGAGAGATGAAGAAAAGAAAAAAATTAAAATCTCATTCTTCGAAAAATCTCTTCAATCCTATCCACGTTATTATTTTTTAAGAAATTTCGGTTTAATAGCATTTAATTTTTTTGTTAATATTTTCTTTTACACTCTCCGAAAAAAAGTTCTTGATTCTCAGAAATTGCTCTAAAAAAGTTTCGAATCATTGAAATGTAAAGAGATCTCCTTTGAAAACATTTTTATTCTTTGCCTCTAAGTGAAGTAAATGCTGCTACGAAAAATTCTCTTAATTGGCACTTCAACTTTATTCATAAAATAATGAGTTTCTATTCACTAAATTTTTTCAAACGTTTTCTAAAAGTGTTAACCATAGCTTTTGAAAAAAAGAAAATCATTTTCGGTTTCCTTACTTTATTAAATATTGTATTGTAAATTTCATTTTTTAAAAGATTCTTAAAAAACGAATTTGAAAAAATTACACATTTGAATATATTTTTTTTTTACAACGATATTGAGCTTGGTTTTTCATTTACATTTTATAGGAGCATTTTTAACTCTTCAATAAATCCTCAAGTTATAATTTTGAACTTAACAACACTTATTCAGCTGATAAACACGACTTTATTGACAAAATTCAAGTGCTTTTATCTCGAGCAAGCGTGAAAATTTTTTCTTTATAAAAAACTTTTTTTAATTTTCTTTTAAACGTTTTCTATGTACTACTGTGAGCAAATACATTTTAATTTTGAAAGCATAATTATTTGCGTTAGAAAAAATTTTAATTGATGTCAATAAATACTGAAAGTCAAATATAACGCGAATTTATTTTATAATAACATAAAATCGTTTCAATAATTTTGAAATGATTTTTTCTAGTTTTATTATCATTGTGAATAATATTTATTCTGATTTTCACAAAAAAATTGTTGAAAAATCACAAATTTTATAGACATGAACAAAAAACTCAAATTGTGTAAAAAAATTGTTCAAAACATTTTCGGCAATATTCTCTTTGATTTTAAAAGGGAAAATAAAAATAAAATATCATAAAGCGTAATTTTTCAACCTTTTTAAAACAAAATTGAAGATCATATTTCATGTAGAACTATTTGTTCTACAAAAATTTTTCGAAAATTCCATTTTTGTAATTTTTGTAATTTTACAATTCATTGAAATTACAAAAATAAAAGATTTAATGTAATGATGAAATTCCTCAATTTTTATTAAGCTTTTCTTGTTTATTTATTTATGAAATAGAACAAAATTTTTACAATGACAACTAAATTTAGAGATTTCTCTTCATTTGTTATCTGTTTCACTCGATGGCCAAAAGAAGCTTTAAAATTTTTTCGACAGTAATTGAATTTTTGTTTATGTCTCTAAAATTTGAGATTGTGCGAAAGAAGTATTAACGAAAAAAAATAGCGAAGACAGAAATCTTGACTAGCAGATAGAAATAAAAATAGATGAGCTGCTAGCCAACGCAAACACATTAAAGTTGAAAAATTATTGCGATAAGTATAATCATCTAAGCAAATATTACAAAGAGGAAATGTCTCTCTTAACATTTTAGAAAGCGAATAACTATTTGTATGAATTTTAAAGTTATTTTGAGAATAGACATTTGATACGTAAATGTGTGACATCCACTTTGTGAGCCTCCCTGATATCGCTAGCTGCAATAAATCACTAGAGTGGTAAAATGGCTTTGAAAGCTCACACTCAAACTTGAAGAGTATGAAATGAAATTGGTTGAGAGAGAGTGTGTGTGTGTGTGTGTTGATTTAATACCAGATGCGATCATTGAGAAACGCATCAATGTTAATCAGGATTCGCGAGTTAATTTAAACGCATTTAAAAGTAAAATTCAGCAAACTCATCAATTTTAGCGCAGTTATCAATTTTGTTTAAATAATCAGCTTTCAGTGTATTCGAATGAATGTGAAAAGCAATTGTGCTTTATTGAGTGAAAAAATGTTTTAATGTTTTTCATGCGACGATTTCATTGCAGGCCACTTAAGCTGCTTTGTGTATTTAGAAAATAAAAATGTTATAAAGAACTGTTTAATAAAATTATTTTTAAAAAATGTCGAATGGAAAGTTAAGTGAATAATGACGACTTCGACATTATTCTAATATTGAGTGCTGAACAATCGAGTAAGCAAGAACAGATTTCTTAATTTGACTGATTCATTATTGACTCATATTCTTTTTTAGCTATTCTTATGGTCATTGGTAATTTGAAGATCACAGTTTTTCACGTTTTCTTATATTTCAAAGCGATTGCTAACAGATGAATGTGAAAGCAATCAGAAATGCTCATTTTGTTGATAGAAATTCATAATTCATTCGCTTTTACTTTGTTTCGTTACATTACTTTTTGAAAATTTGCTTTAAAATGTAAAATTTACGTTTGCGAACAAAAAAGATGCCTTCAGTCAGATTTTTTGTGGTTTATTAAAAATTATTCACAAGTTTTCGTTTTTTAAAAAAGAGTTATGTGAAATCTTCAAACATTTTTATTTAAACTCACTGTTTTCTCGATTCCATCAAAGGTAAGATCAGAAATTAATTTTATCGAAAACATTCTCGCTTTAAATTGTGTTTATTTACAAAATAATTTTATAATAAAAATTGAATGACAAACCTCTAGCGCTTTAGCTCATTTTCAACCCATTTTTGTTGCCGAAATATTGTGATATAATGCAATTTGATTAGTCGCATTTAATTTGAGCACAAAATTTAGCTTCAATATTTGAACACACATCACTTCACATCTTTTGACCATTTTTAAGCACATAAAATTCGAGGTATGGTTATTATCAATCAAATACTTGCCCAACATTCTATTAAGCTGCAAATTTTAAGTGAAAATTTGTAGACTGACACATGAAAATCTTTTAGTATCAAAAAATCCATTTCACAGGTAAAACACAACAAATTCGTTAATTTTAATCGCTTCCATCGCTTCCAGCAAATTCGTTGCATTTTAGGTGCATTTACCGCGATACTTTTTATTTTACTTGAAGCGTTCGTAAATTGTAAGTTCTAACCTCATTTTTGTGAAGCTTTGATTTTTACGCTCCATAAATCACTTTGATACAAAAATATTTTTAAACTTAATTTTTATGCTTTTCTAAGTCGCTTTTCTCACTTTTAAATGAACAAAAACTAAACTTTGTTTCATATTTACGAATTTCGCCGAAAACTATATTTGAAAATGAAAGTTAATGGAATAGAAGGGTGAAATTATTCGAGCTGTTGAGCGTGAAATTTTAGCAGAGTAATTTGCAAATAGAATTTTCTAAAATTGGATTCTATCGAAAAATTTCGAAAAGCTATTATTACTCTAACTAGTACAAGACAAAAGCAAACTTCAAAGGATAGCGAAAGTTCTTAATAGACAAAACTTAATCATTTATCGATTCTTTTTTCCGCTTCGCTTGAATAAGTGTTTATTCATTTGAGAAAAGATAGCGATGGGATCGAGCGCTGCTTATTTTATAAAAAAAATGCATTTTTTCGATTATGTTTGAAGCAACTTCATCTCTATGTCTCAGCCAGTGAAGCAAAAATTTGTTTGAAATGAAATTCTACATAAACAACTAAAAATATCAAATCAAATTTTTCTCTTTGATTTCATTTTACTCAGCAAAAAGCGTATTTATCTATGTAAGATGAAGATTGAATTTTTTATTATTATTTTAAAATCATTTTTTTGCCAATTTTTTTCTTTTTTCACATAATAAGCTTTTATTTAAAAAATTTTCAAAATTTTTCATCTGGTTTACTCAATTATAACAATATAAAAAACATGAGATCAAATTAATATTTATTTCTTACATTGTTTTTGTAAGAAATCATATTTTTAAATAAATTAATTTTGCAACAAAAATAATTGAAAAATCGAGAAAATTTATATTAATTATTATTGTTATATTAGTTTATTATTATAACGATTAAAATTGAACAATTTTAAAATTAAAATCTCGATTTATAAAAAAAAAAATAATTAAAAATCTACTTGAAAATAAACTTATTTAACTGTAAAATAAAACAAAAAAAAACTTAAATTTTCATTTGTGACAATTTTTTGTGGTTTATCAAGTTTTGAAAATGTCAAATTTTCAACACCTAAATTAATTTTTTTTCAAAACTTCAGCATTTATTCTAATAAGTTACTAAAAATGTTCATGACTATGAAAATAAAGTCTTTGCCAACTAATTTGATTTAAAATATATTCAACAGAACTGAGAGAAAAATCTTTCAATTTTATGAAATAAATTTAGTTTTTTTAACTTCTTTGCTTGCGGATCATTTATACAAAGCCTTTGTCGCTCAAATTTGAATAAATATGAAATTCAAATCAAATTAAAGTTTATCTGTAATTAAAAAAGAATTGAATCGAGTTTGCTTGAAATAATTTTCTGTCAACCATTTTTTAAAATAATAATTAGAATTCTACATTGCAGTAGAATTGCTAAATGCGATGCCAAAATTCATGAAATTTTGGTGATATAATCGACAAATTAAAAATTTTCACAAGCAATGTTTTAGTTCATTTTTTGCCAAATTAATTACACATAACTCTAAATTTATGTAAAATAATCAAAAAAATTGAAATCATATTATAAAATGTTGAAAAACATAAAAACTTTTGTGGCTCAGAGGAACGTTTTAAGTATCAAAGGTGATCAGTGAACACTTTTTTATATGAACATAGAACGAGTTCTACTACCTGTTCAAAAAGAGTTGTACATTTTTAAAATCAAAATAACTTTTTCAGCATTTGAATACCAAAATCATTCTTTCACTAAAATAGAGAACAGACTTTTAACTTTAAATGTTTGATTACCAATATGAAACAGAAAATTACAGTTTTCGAGTAAAATTTAAACAAAAATTTGAAAAATCAAATCTCATAAGTTTTTGCTGGAGTGAAAATGCGCGTTTTAATTGTTGCCATTTACCAACAAAACAACTGTTAAACAAAGTGAAGACTTAAATTTTTTGAATTTAAACATTCTGTGTCCACTTTTACGGAAAATTACTTCTTATAATCTTTTTTGCCAACTTTTGATACTTTGGTACATCAAATAATGAGTTAAACAATACCAAATTTTAACGATTCTAAAGATGCCAATTTCACCTAAAATCATCTTTTTTAAGGTATGCATCACCTAAATCACCTTAGTCACATAAAATCGCCTATTTCATCGAACATAAAATATTTTTTACTTATTTTAGACAATTGAATGTGCCTATTGAAATATTTTATGGAGAAAAGAAGTGAATTTGTAAATTAAACAAAAATAAATTAAGCGAATTCGCGGAAAATTGATTTACTTATGTCGAATTTTCGCATTTATAATCAATGTAATCCTTAGTGAATTAAGAGTTATGTGAACAATGTTCATTGAACATAATAGAGAGTTGCAAGATAACATCTCAATGAATTGCAATCACAATCACTGTTTTACAGCTACTGTCAATTTATGTTGCATCTAATCTTGTATAAAATTCACTCTTATCTGGTGATTAGTTTTCTGAAAAGATGTGCAAATGAAAGATTAAATAAAAATAATCATATTTATTTAACGTAGTACAGTCAAATCTCCTTTAACGGACACCTCTCTTGAGCTTTCACCTACACTAATGGACACTAAAATAAAATTCTCTCCTGAGTTTACTCAATTCAAAAACCCTCTAAAAAGCTCGTATCTTTATAGATTCGTGTCCTATCAAACCCTTTACCCTGTTAATCTATCCCGCGATTTAAAACCATGAATCGTTGAACTCTTTAAACAGCAATTACTATCATAAATACAATAAAATAGGAATGTGCTAACCATTAAAACCATAAATAAATGAATGAATTTAATACCCATACCAATACCATCATTACAAAATTTTTGGTGCATCACATAACCAATTTTTTCCACTTTATTCTTAACGCTACACATCAAATTTCAACTTCGCTGGTCTTAAATATTCCTTTACTTCTACTTTTCGGTCAAATTTTGTTCATTCACGCAATAATTTA